>CABFWB010007806.1:0-16051 GCA_902151455.1 Timema bartmani
GAGGTGAAGGAAGGGTTTGGCAATCAGATAAATCTGTGCCGGGACCGAGGATTGAACCCCGGACCCTTATCACAGAAGTCTGACACCTTACCCCTAGACCACCAGGTCAACCCACACTCACCTTACCCTTGTCTAGAAATAGGAACATAATTTCTGATACATATTTATGGAAAGTATTATGTATGAAATAAAGTGCATGCTACAAAATGTCATTAAATAAATATAAGAGAATTGTAAAAAGTGAAGCTAAAATAAAAGTAAAAACTTAAAACAAATATTTACAAACACTTCAATGATTTATGGAAAGATATTTCCCAGTGTAAAAAAAAAAATCTTTAGAGCAGATGCTTTAAATAACATGTAGGCAGGGGTGTCAAATGAAGTATATCTGGATGGGGTGAGAGACAGTGAATTTCCTAAAGCTAGGCATTATGAAATTTAAAAACTCTCCAGGTGACAAGGGCAATGCGCTAAAAGTTAATGGGGGGACCAGAGGGATCTCCCCCAAGAAAATGGTAAAACTTGAGGCAATAATTGGGCCTTGAATCGAGGTTTTAGGCCACTGTAAGAGGTATAATTAAACAATGCTGATGTGTTGGGTCATCAGGGTCTCAAAGGGTAAAGTCTGCTGGGACTTTGATCAGGGGAATCGAGAGTACTTCACTGTTATTTTAATCAGAGTCGTCCTCTGATTGTTCTGGGTCTCCTGAGTCCCTAGGCAGAGGGGTAGGCATTGACATGTGTTCTACTACCTTGGTTTAGTCTGGGCCCACTTCTCAAAGAGAAGGCATCCCTAAGTCTTCTATGAGGTTTTCCAACATAGAAGACCTCCTTGTGGTCTTAAGACAAGCCGGGCTGGATGCAAGGTCAACATCCACCAGCAATTCTGAGATCGAGGGGATGTGAGCTTCTTCAATTGAGTGCTGAGAGCTTGTGTCTGAAAGAATTTGTCCAAAACCTCATCTTACAGGACAATTAGCACCTCAGTTGTTTCTTGAAACCACAGGTCTCCTAAGCCCATGAGGCAAACTGGGCGGCTATTTACACCACAATGTCACAGTCCCAATATGCCCGGTCCAAGGCTTTTTGCGATAGTGGTGATCAATGAATACGGGTCAGCTCGAGTTGTATGTGTTGTTCAGAATCCCTTCCAACAAGTCTGATGAAGATGTCGACAATCTTCTTTCAACAATTCCTTGTGACCAATCCATTAATGCTTCTGGCATCCTCACTTCTTGGGTTAGATCTCGGGTCAGTACTCATATTCTTCTGAGACTTTGTTATTCTAATTTAAACATCTGCCTACTCCATCATCGGCTGTGCTCATAGCAGGTAAATAAAGGATTGAAAGTATGTAGCATCAAAATGTGAACCGTCACTTCTCCTATCTAAAATAAGAAGTGATGATTACATTTACAAATAAAGTTAAATAAGGAAGTTTTGGAAGGTGCAAGCATAAAATAAATATACAAGTATAACGAATCAGTTTATTTAAACTTAAACAAGTTAATAGAATTACATAAGGTTCAAATAGGTCTTAGATCAAACAGCCCTTTGCTTATTTAGTGAAATTAAATCAGTTACCATAAACGTATACTTCCCAACTGGGAACTAGGAATGAACACAAATAAAGTTGAGTCTAGTATTGAGTCTAGTAGCTCTTCAATTTTGTACTAAAGCACGTTCTGCTAGGAAGGTGAGTCTGCCTCAACAAGGTGGAAAAATACATAGAAAGCAAATATTAATTTAAAGTTAGGCAACAATATAAGAAATCTATCTAGCCTCACGACTACTAGACTTAGACTTGAAAAGCATATACATTAATTATAGTTAAATAATCGTTAACGATATCAAATTCTACTAAGTCCTAATTTAAAGAGTTACTAAGATGGTAGTTAAATGAGCTAGCTAGCTAGAGTTAACTCCATTGAGTATAACGAAACACAAAGATTAATCTCCTAGAAGAGGCACTATCATTTTAAAAATAGTAAATGGCGAGCTACCAGGAATCTAGGCTGTAAAGATACTATGGCCGGTCTATTCCTAATTAGTACTGCCTGGGCATTCAATAGTATGTTTACACTTCCGCCCGATCTTGGGCACACAATAACTAGTGCAAACAATAAATGTATTAACTAATACAAACGGCGCTTGAAGGGGACCGGAGACTAAGCGCTACCCCCGCGGGCCCCTACAACAAACTTGTAGTGCTCCTACAGGTTGCGCACCATAAAAAGGTACACTAAAAAGAAATACTAGTGACTGCTATCTGTCACAGACCTATTTAGGCCATAGAACAAAGCGTTAGATAACCTGATTTCCACCATTATGTGATCCCAAACATGGCCATACAGTTTAGGGAGTCATGACTATTCCCTGGTATATAAAAACTATGTCTTAAGGACTTGGAATAAGAAGTCAGAAACACTGATATACTAAATAATGTCGTAAAATAATAATGACCAAGATACATAGGGCATTAAGCCCATCATTCAAAACTATGCCTTATGGGCATAGAAAAACAAGTCAGACATTCTGACACAAAAAACTATGTCTTATGGACATGGTTAAAAAAAGAGTACTACGACTCTAATGCAGATTCTAACTTTTAAATACTCATCGTCTCAGATGAGGCTTCATCTGCGTCGAGGTGGAGAGACCGACGCCTCACACATCGTAATCACCAGTATTTTGTTCGCCGATGAAGATTAACATCAAAGTTGTTTCTCCGCCGATTTGATTAAATAAAATACAAAATGTGAAGCGAGGAGTGACGGTTATATACACACAGTACTGAAGTACTCTGGGAGGGTTTCCACCCGGACACAAAAGTGGTGGAGGTAATTGCGGAAATGCACCGAATGACAACTAGCGCTAGAAGATTGCGTAGAGAATTTAGAGAAATAGCTCTGCCATTTCATAGAAGTGGGGCCTGCGGGAGAGATTTCGTTCTACTGATGGTCCTGGCATAGTCAGTTGGGGCAGTTTTACTGAAGTTTGGGCGTTTCCCGGCAAACGGAATTCATTGTGAGTTAATATCTGCCACACATTATTAGAATATATTAGTTCTTGTATTCATTGAGTTAAACATTTTTTAGGTATTCCGAGTGTACGTGTTAACGTTGTTTGGACAGAGCTAATGTTGAGACAGATCTGTAAGATAGCGTTTGTGTCGCTGAGAAAAAGATGAAAGTGGATGCTAACGGTCCGTCCCGTTGAGAACAAAAAAACCTATCTTCGTCAGCGGTGGACAGGAATATATTGGGCTAAAGTTTTGGGTAGGGCAGAGAGGGAGGGGAGGGGGCGGAATAGCAGGTAGACAGTCTTCTTCTATGGCTATTATGAATGAAAACTGTAAGTCAGGGACCGAACTATTATCACTGCGTCTTACTACTCGTTCGCACTTACGCTAATGTGTGATGGTAGGGTGATTATGAGATTAAATGGAGGACTTACAGTTTAACGCGGAATCCAAACCACGGTGGAGGGTTAGCATTCCACACATTCACAAGTTGTGATTAATACACATCTTGTCAGAGGTGAAGGAAGGGTTTGGCAATCAGATAAATTTGATGCTGGGACGGAGCATTGAACCTCGGACCCTCAGTACAGAAGTCTGAAACTTTACCCCTAGACCGCCAGGTCACCCCGGGTCCAAACTAAACCGTCGGTTCATTTTTAAAGGAAACTTTAACTTGAATTAAACACTAAGCTCATTTAGTTTATTTTAACGATGAATGGTGTTTACAGTTCAAATCTCGAAGGGGTAAATAAAGGGTGCATCTTTCTAAATGGTTTCCCTTGGTCCCTCCACAGAAATATGGGTACATTTTCTCTGTTTTAGATATTGTTCATCATTAACACACTAGTGTAATTAGTAATAATATTAATATTAATTAAACTCACTAAGTGTGCTTTATAAAAATAAGCCGAACTAATAGAGTGGAGAGAAAAGGGGGGGGGNAAAATAAGCCGAACTAATAGAGTGGAGAGAAAAGGGGGGGGGGGAGGAGGTGGATGTTAAGTATTTATAGCATTATCTCTACATGATGTCGAATATGAGTATTTGTTTGTTATGGTTATAGCCTCATCTACATAATATTTAAATTAAAAAATGACATCTTGACGCGGGGATTGAATTTGGGACCTAAAAACTATGTTTTGATAGTTGTTATAAAATTAATTCATTACGTCTAAATAAAGGGGAGAAAATACATTAGAAAAAACATTTGACGAGAAAGGACATAAAAAGAGATTGTGATTGTGGAGATGGCAAGGGGGAAGTGGAATAATGATGTAAACATTCTGTGCACAAATCAACATATTTTTAGTGTCCATCTGGACACGTCTGTAGCCTGAACCAGCTAATACAGTAGTGGCTCGCAAATTATGTAACGCGATGCCATTGTAGGTTGTTGGTGCTATTTTTTTTTAACTTTTTTTTAGCACCGCGTTCTGTTCAGGCTAAACGCCTTTGTACTTTCTATTCTAAATCTTAAATCTAGGACAGACACAAAATCCATCCCCCGGCCGTCAATTCATCACCGTGAAAGGGTAAACCCACATTTCAACAATGATAAATTTCTTGGCCATGCCAGGGATCGAGCCCGTGACCCTTAGCTCCGTAGGTGGGTGCACTACCAACGGAGCTAAGCTTCGTAATTTTTTAGCATGATATTTTTTTTTCTAAGTTATATCCCCAATCAAATTTATAATTTTTTTTTACAAAAAGGGCTAATTTGTTTTTAAAGTTTTGGCAGTTTTTTATGCAATTAATTGAAGATTCATTAAAATAATATTTATTTCAATTAATAAACCTCTTCAAGTACTTCTAGCATTAATAATATGAAATCTTTGCATCATTTGGTTTTTCTAAAAATTGTTGCATTAGATGCCAAAATTTCAAACTTTGAGTAAATGATGTGCTTAAAATATACATTTAATCTTTATTTAATACACTGATCCAAGTTTGGTTTAAGAAGACCTACTAATATACATATATGATTAATTTTGGGCCATACACCCTTAAACAGCAGGTTTAACATGCTACAAATGCTCGGAGTTGTTGATTCGCCCACATATCAGATGGCAGGTTTTCAATATTATGGGATAATTAACTAATCATAATAGAAATTCCAATACCTCAGGCAAAATTAGAAGTCCTCTAATTTGATTTTTTTTCCCTTGACAATAAAAAGACACTGTAAAAAAAAAAGTAACTATCTTGTGTGACATTTTATTTTTATTTAGTCCTCTCCATATTTTACTTAAGATTAACCATTTCCAAGATAAATGCAAAAACACGGAGAAAGGTACCCATTGATCCCCATTTTTTCAATATGGCGGACTTGGTACAGGTTAGATTGGTCAGAAATTTTAATGTTGTTTAGGAAGGCAATTACAACACCATTATGAATTAAGAAAATCATTATGAATTATGTCACCGATTAAGTATAAAAATGTATAATTTTCCAGCACTATTATCTTGCTATTACAATTAGACTAAATCATTTGCAGTATTCCAAATACCGTACTATGAATGTTTCTAAGTCTCTATTCAGGACTCTGTACTGTGAGAACATCTTGTTTATACAAAGAGGAAATATTTTAAGAAAAATTAAAAGTTTGTCAAAATTTGGCCAATAGTTTTGCTGTGGTTCTTCCCACACCGTATGAAAGCAAAGACAAACACACCTAAACCATGGGATTTTTGATAGCTGATTGATGAATGTCAAGTAACACAAGAAGTCATATTAAATACTTGAACACAGGATTACTTCTAACACATAGAATCCCAATATTTTATAATTTTCTGACATGTATTTTATATAGGAGTTTAAGAAAATCACAGTCTTGCATGTTGTGATATATTTTAATTTATTACTAACAAGGTGTTTTGAGGTTATCATCTTATTTAAAAAGTGTGAAATCCTAATCTATGAGTTTTTAAAATTCAAGAAATTTACTTTTTCTTTAGTAAACAAAATAGTATGACTTCCTATCAAATTTACCAATTGACTTAATTAGAAGGGACTGTGTTGTATGTTGAAAGTTTGGGGCAATTTTTTTTTTAAGCATTGTAAATTTAATTTTTCTTTTAAGTACTAAAAATAGACTAGGAATGTAATGTGACATTTTCAGGTTTTAAAAGCCTCTATTATGAAACGATGGAGAAGATCAAATGGATTAAAAAGGGCATGAAATTCATTAAGTAGATATAATAGCTAGCTAGGCATTTTTAAAAGTTACCCCTGAGGGAGAATTGTCTGGCTTTGCTGTCTTAATTTAATTAGTAACTATTTCTCAAAGTGCTACTTCTCTTAACTTTAATTATTTATTTTTACAGGGGAATGGCGAGTACTGAAGGAAACAGTCTTGTGAAATCATCAGAGGGGGACAAAATTTTGCATATTTTGACAAGTTTACGTCAGGAAGTATCTGACATTCATCAACTGCTCTGTGAGAAACCATCACAATCAACTGAAAACCAAAGTATGAATTCTCACTTTTCACAAGCAGCTACTAATATTCAAGATGTTCAAGGAGTGCTGCGAAGAATAAGAAATAGTAAATATATAACAAAAAAATCACTGCATATGTGAATTTTCAATACTCTTCTATTAAAAGTAAATTTACTAACACATTAAATTAAGTTGGTATTGTAAAATATGTAATAATAAACACATTTATCTTAGGGAAAGGATGGATAATTTCATGACTTGATTGTTTATTAGTATTTTTTATAGGTTTAAATGTGATATAAAAGGTTAAATCTTCTCTCTTAAATCGAATGGATTTTGTTGTTAATATATTTTAAATACCCTACTTTATTTAAAATATTTCTTATGGTATTAACTTTAGATTATGGTTATTTAAAATGTATATTTAATCAAGAAACTGAGCTTCAAATAGAACCAGGGGCAATACATTTTTAGTTCTACTAACTTCAGGTAAATACCCTTCAAGATCTTGTATGCCTACTCGTATTTAAATTTTAATTCATAGTTTGACACCCAGTGGTGTTTTTTAAGCAGAACTTGTTTAAAATATCCTTGATAATTTTTTTCGTCACTCTGTAGGAAATTCATTGGCCGGGTATCAACACAAACATATTCCCATGGGAGGTATGTATAGCAGTACCTATGTGTAAGTGATCAAATAACATGGTATGTGGCTTTACTAAAATTGTAGGAACCACTTAAGAGAATAATGGTGGCAAGAAAAAATAAGTAATTCTATTGACATTAATTTTTACCCAAATTTTCCATAAGCATACACATTTTGATAGGTGTATATAAATGTTTTATGACAACTTAATATAGGTATATATAATAGAACAAATTTAATAAAAATTTTGGATTGGCTAGTATTAGACCATGAGTATTTACTTTTTAAGTGTGAGGTGTGTCTGTATGGGTCCCGTTAACTCCTCTATGAGTTTTGTACTCGAGACAGTCTTCTCTCGGTTCACTTTAACCCTTTGAGTGCCAAGAGAAATGACAAAAAAATGTGCTAAAAGTGCCAAGCTATTTTCCTGAAAAATGCAGGAGTTTGTTTAAATTTTAATAACTCATTAGTCTTTGAACTTCTTGCACTCAAATTTTTACATAACATGCTTGCCAATCCGATGATATAATTATACATATACTTTTATAATTTTTAAATATAATAAAAAAATCACTAGCCAAGATATTAAAAAAAATATTTTTTTACTGTTTTATTTAACATTAATTTTTAAGCATTGAAAATTTAAATAGCTTGAAATAGAATAAATCACTGAAAATAACATAAAAAACTGAGTAAATGACAAAATTTACAAAAAAAACTAACTTTAGATTTTACGCTAAAATTGGGTTATGCATAGCAATTGTTTCAGTGACCATCAACTTTAGCAGGGTTATAGTAAAATAGTTTAAAATAAATAATTGGGTTGGAATCAGAAGGTGACGATGAGGGGACTTCAAACCTGGTACTTTTGCATAAATATGAAGAGGTTGGGGTGGATTATCCTGATATTCAAGATTTATTTCATCCCTTTAGGAATAACTTGTATTCATACTCGTGTTATCAATGACAGCTGTCACTCCTACTTGTTCAGATCTTTCACTTTAACTAGAATAAAATCCTGTTCAGTTTCATTATTTACAAATTCAGAATCACTGCTTTTAGAATCACAAACAAATTGATTACTCTGGGTTGAGCTGTCAATAAATATTGCAAGTATTTCTGTGTCTTGAATCACAGCTTTCCTCTTAGTATACTCCATTCACGGTAGGAATTACTCTCTGAAAGGTCTTTTTTCCTACCAATATACTACTATATAATAGCTTTCTAGTAGGGAAAAAGGCCTTTCAGAGAACAATTCCTACGGTGAACAGACTTTAACCATGTTTACAAACAAGGCCAAAGATAAAACTCATAAAGTAAAAAGTTATAAAATAATTTTCAGGTTCGATATATCGCAAAGACAAATAAAAGTAGCTTGAACATACGAGAATGCAGTGGAAATAAAATCTACCCTATCTGTTGACTTAATACTGAACTAAGAGCTCGAAAACATGGGATCGCTGTGAGCGACGCTGGCAAGTTTAGCAGTTATTTTGTGCATCGCTCTGAGCGATGTTGGCACTCAAAGGGTTAATATAACTGTTTCTTGATAAAACATTTGCGAATTTATTGCAGTGCCAATATTTGGCGAGTCTATTAAGTCTGTTGGAGAACACTTGCAGGAGTAACGATGAGACTTGTGCCTGCTTTAATTTGACAGTTAATTGTACCCAGATCAACCATGACTAAAATCCATGAAGCAATTAAATAAATCTAACTCATCAGAATTAAGTTATTCAATGCCCTAACCAACTTACAGTTTTAAGACCTTAGTGACAGTGGTGTGACACGTTTGGGGTTTTGGACCCTAATTAAAAAAAATAAAATAGTACTAACGTCAATAGGTGGGGTATTTGGTGAGTGAACAAGCCCCGAGGTAGAAGAATACCAAAATTTGGTGAAGGGAACAAACTGCTGATGGTAGCAAGCAGAAGTGTTCGAACATCTTTTGATAAACTTGACCATATTTATTTTGAATCTTGATGCTTTGTGTAGCCTCTGGCTGAATGAAATATGTATTATGATTTCCCTTACCTTTGAATGAAATTTCAAATTTTAAGACTTATGTAATTAAGAGGTTGACTCTCTACCTTATTGCCAAATTTCACTTTTCTGTCACACCAATAAGTAGTTGTGAATATTAGTTTTGGAAATGTCTAGCATTCTCTTATTTCCGGACCAATTTCAAATATCCAGACCTCTGGTTATTTGGAGTTGTCCCGCTAGATTTATATAACTATTTAAATCTTATAACATACTGAGAAGTGTCTTTTATTGAAATTTAAAAAAAGTTCAGACTTGAATGGCTGTTTCAGGTGATCTTCATACCAGCCTGACAAATTTTAATCTTTTACTCCTGTGAGAAGTAGTGTTTTCTATTAGTTTAGGAAATAAATTAGAAATATTTAATACTTATTTGGTTGACAAATTTCAAATTTCTTACTCGCCTAAGAGTGCTTTTTTGTTTATAATCCCGCCCTCTAATTCCCAAAGTCCCATTTAGAAATTTGAAATTTACTGACTTTTTGTAGCTTGTAGTGGTTCCTATAGCTGCCTTCTAAATTTCAGTTTTCCATCACACAGTAGTAGTTGTTTCTACTAGTTTTGGAAATTTCTAGCCCCCTATCATTTCACCAACTTCGATTTAGAAATTTTAAGATTTATTTGGTGTATTACCTCTACTTGCCTGCCAAATTTCAATTCTCAGCCATACACCTAATTTTGAAATTTCCCATTTCTAGACTTTTCTTGTTTTTAAGGTGATCCCTCTACCTGCCAAATGTAAGCTTTCTAGTCCATCTAGAATCGACTTAGATTATTCTGGAAAAACAAAGTAGCTTTGTTTATATATATGCCATTTATAGATGGACTGGAAAGCTGAAATATATATATATATATATATATAAATAAACCCCTCGTTTTTCCTTCAATTCAAAACGTGATTATTGTAATTGTATGTCATAATAAGACTTGAGAAAATCAGGTAGACATACAGGTTGACAAATGAAAAAGTCCTAAGAAGAGTGGATGAGAAGAGAACTATTTTGGATTTGTTTCTTCGGTGCAAAGCAAACTGGATCAAAGACATCCTTAGGAATAAATGGTTTCTGCGTGACGTCGTAGAAGAAAATTCTGGGAGCTGAAGGAGGAGGCAGATAACAGGGCGCAGTGGCGGTCTAAGTTTACTGATAAAAGGACTGGACTTGTTGTGAGAGAGAACACCTAGTTAAAAAAATAATGTCATAAATCTTTCACTCCCTTGTGTGTTACTAAATCTTCTTTAAAATATATTTTTAGTATATGTTTATTATTTTACTTAAATTTCTCCATCAAATAACCTTGTGTTAAACTTTACCTTTTAAAAGAAAATTCATATTAAAGCCTCCAATGATTTTAAGGATCAATATAAAGTTAAACAACGTTTTAAGATGCGTAGTGCATACTAATAATGACAATTTATGGTTACGCTACAGCAATCATTTAAGTTATAAAAAATCTATGCTTATAAAAAAGTCATTTTTTAACACAAGGGTTATTAATGACAATCTAGTGATGAAGGAACGAGAAGTGTAGTCGAGAAGAATGCTGCACTTTTCGAAAGAAAAGTTGAAAACTACCACCGATGAATTTGGATATGTCATAGGAACACTTTTTTTTAGGGTTCCAAATCTTAATGTAAATTCAAGGCTATCCCCACTTTACATGCAGGATGAGGAAAGTAAGTATTAAATAAACACATCAATATTTTCCTGGAGAGGGAATGAAAGAATCAATTTAAAATTGTAATGTGGTAAAACCTTCTCAAGTACAACCGTATTTCCTTCCCCCACCTACTCCCAGTCTTAGTGCCTATCTTGGCTAGTTACATTTAATCATGCAAAAGGAGTAGGTATGAGAAACAAATAATTTAGAAGAAAGGTACCCACATTTGTATGGAAGGAGTGGGAAAGTTTAGGGGAAAAACCCACTCTCAGGGCACTCAAAAGGTATTTAAACTCTGACCTCCATATCACCATCATACCAGGCTAGATGAGTCTGACATTTAGTGTGTGTACCCACCAATGCAGATGAGATTGCCAACTAAACAAACATGCTGATTCTGGGTTAACTTTGCCAGTTACAGGCCCTGTTTCTATGCTAAAGTTACTTTGATATATAGTATTTCACACTATACAATAAAACATAGTTGGTCTTGAATCAATTTGCAGTAATAATTTGTAGGCCAATAACACTAATTTGTGATGCAGGTTTATGTTTTATTTCTCCACCTCAATAACTTTGTAAAATACATATCTGTAAAATTTTGGATTGATTATATAAATATGAGTAGATGTATTATCTAATTAACTAACTTCTGACCAACTTGAACAATTTATTTGAAAATATATTTTAGAAAGCTAGAAGTTTATATCACTTAATTTTAAGTAGTTAATTTACAACACTTGAAAAATAGAATTGAAAAGTTAGATATTATTTTGTTGATTTCACCAACGCATATATTCAATGATAAGTAAAATTAATACTTTACCACATGAAATGTACAAATCAAATTGACACTAAGTTTTGGTTAAGTGAATACCACTAAAAACAGAATTATAAAAATGGTTATTGTTTTTTAAAAAAACTCAAAATTGAAGGTTGCGTAGCCTTTCGAGGAGATTTTCGTGAATTAGCATCATAGACTGTCTTTCTGGCTGGGCTTTTTTTATCTTTTGTTTTCTCTTTTTGTTTGTTTTTGCTATTCTCCTCATTTTTATCAACCTTATTAATATTCTCATTTTTATTTCGTTTTTTACATACATTTTCCTCCTTATCAACAGCATTGGGTTCTTTCTTGTTTTTGATTTCCTTCACAGTTTTTGCATTGGGTTTTTCTTTGTTTTTGATTTCCTTTACAATTTTCGCATTGGGTTTTTCCTGGCTTTTGATTTCTTTTACAGTTTTTGCATTGGGTTTTTCCTCGTTTTTGATTTTCTTTGCAGTATCTGCATTGGGTTTTTTCTGGCTTTTGATTTTCTTTGCAGTATCTGCATTGGGTTTTTTCTGGCTTTTGATTTTCTTTGCAGTATCTGCATTGGGTTTTACCTTGCTTTTGATTTTCTTTGCAGTATCTGCATTGGGTTTTCCCTTGCTTCTGATTTTCTTTACAGTTGTTTGTTCTTGTACTTGAGTCATGTTTACTTTTACTGAAATGCTGGAGATTTTTAGTTTTATTTGTTTTCTCCTTTTCCTCAGAGTCTTTCTTTTCCTCGAATTTAACTGTATTGGATTCACATTTCTCTTCTTCGGACATGCTGCATTTTACATCATCACTAAATTTTTTTTTAGCATCAAGTTTATTAGTGTTTACAGGATTATTATCAATCCCAACTTCTCCCAGTTTAGTTTTAATGCCAATGCCAATTTTTCCATCTTCATTACTGTCAGCTTTAATATAAGTCCCTCCAGTTTCACTCATGTTGGTATTAGGAGTATTACTTTTAATTTGTTTAACTTCTTCAAAGTTTTCCTTTTTTATGTCATTTGAGAGATCTGTTTCCATATTTACTATCAAACCTGAGTTGTCTTTTATATCTTGAAACTCTCTACAATTTAATCCAAATTTCTGGTTATTCTTAGTGACATTCTCTTTAATTTCACTAACAATTTTATCTGACTTTTCTTTTAGTTGCAAATCTTCCAAGTCGCTCATTTTCGGAATTTTCATATCAAGCGTTGATTTCTTCCCATTATCATATTCCATTTCCTCAATCGTTTCACAAACATATTCTTTCCTTGTACCTAAAAAAAAACAAAACAAAAAAAACCTGTAGAAAAAGAATTTTTTTTCAAAGTAGAAACTCATCTGCAACAATAATATCACAATTATTTTTATACAAATATTTAAAGCTACTCTATATAAATCCATTTATTGAATCATGTTTGTTTTAGTTTTTATAAAATTTGAAGCATATGCTAGATTTAAAAAAAAATTATTAAAATTATTATTGATTTTGATAAAATTTAAAGAGTTGTGATTCTTTAAAGTGTTATTTTTTATTCAATTAAATTACAAAAAACTAAAATAATATTGATAAAATGGATTTGCAAATTTATTCAATTACTATAATATGTAATGAAATAACTATGATAGAGTTGTAGAGTAATATAGCACAAAAAAAGTAAAAACTCTAAGACATTTATACACACTTCAATATTTTGATGATTTTTATGCATCTTCCTCAGGAAGTAGTTACATCACTACTGGTAAGATCGTCTTACTGCTAGTGAGTAATAAGACAGCTAGTATGTAGTAGGCCCTACTAGTACTTCCTGAGGCAGGTGCAATGAAAGCATTCAAATATTGAAGTGTGTAAATATGTGTTAGTGTTTTTACTTTTATTTATCTACAATTCTATTGTATTTATTCAGTAACATTTTGTTTAATGCACTTTTTAAATTACATGCTATAAATTTATATGAGTAATTCTGATTTTCATCAAGATTTACCAACATTAACAAGAGAATTTGCTTATTAAGAGTCAGAATTTCTATTTTTTAGTTCAAAATGATTGAAAATGGAAAAATGTTTCAAATGGTCAACAATCAAATTGCCAGTAGCCATTAATTTAGCGACATAGTTGCACTCTCTTTGAACCCGATTTGGGGTCAAACTGAAGGAACTTAATATATGTGTTATGGTTAAATCGGGGTGAATTATTTATTTCTTACTAGACATTCTTTATGCTCTTTATTACTTAATAAACTATTGGTTCTACATAATAATTAATAATGTATAGTCAAAATGTTATATACCATGTTTTTAAATGTTTGCCTCACTAAGCAGGAAATGGAAGAAAATGGCGAATTCTAAATCTGATAATCACAGCTAAGTGAACAGAATGATGTATGGTGATGGCAACAGACATATTTTCTGATATAAAGGGTATAAGCCAAGCACTGTCAGATTTAGCTTGGTACTAGCATAACTTAAATGTATGTTCAGCTTTGACACTGGAGGTCAGAATTCAGTTCATTTCTTGCTTATGTACATTGGAAGTGAGTGTTCACATAGTGATCATCCCATTCTTAAATTTCCCCTTTACCATACTGTGTCTTTAAATTTATTTGTTTATTATTTAATGTAATTTTAAGATGCATTAGCGCCTAATGTATCCTTAAATTAGTGTAGGTTGTGAATATTTAAACAAGCAGCTGGTAGTACCACCATAGGTAAGCTCATGTAGATGTGTTTATTAGATCAAGTATGTAATAATTTACCAATACAAATGTAAAAATGTAAAACCATCCAATAAGATGATCAAGAGAACACGCAGGAGAGGAAAAAACAAAATCCTTGTTGAGATATTTTTGTTTGGATTACTATAACCATCCTTTCATTTCCAGTGTTTTAAACTGTAAAACCAATAGTTTATTAGTAAACAAATCTTATCTATCTGCAAATTTTTCTTAGAAAAAAATAGCCAGTAACATATTGATATTTCTTTCCTCTAAACTATAATCCACAAAGTGACTAAATTAGAATTGGCTATCAAGCTAAGAAGAAAAGATTTTAACCCATTCTTTCATTCTAACAAGTTACAGTGTTACAGCCCTAAATCAATGATACATATTAGTTCGGTTAACAAGCCATTCTAAAAATATTTACAGGTTCGATAGTTATCTGAAATGTAAGATGTCAAACAAAACACTTAAGCCTAAATGAATTCTCAGATGATAGGTTAACAAATATAAGATTTACACACTTTACTGATATTTAATTTTACGAGATTTACTTTTTTAAATCCACTAATTGGTTTTAAATGTTGTGTGTTTTTGTTTTTTTATATAATGTTTTCAATGTTTCTTAAAGTAGTTAAATATCTCTGTGTGTGTATTTATAAATATATATGCTCATATTCATTATGTAGGCTATAAATAAGTTGTTCATATTAATGAAAAGTAATTTTGGTTTATATCACCTGATATTTTCACACATGGCCCTAAATTTTAATCAGCAAACCTTTGTTAAGTTTATCAGCAATTTCTTTGTGAGAAAACATAATGTGTAAGCCATGTGTATACCAGATGCTATACACAGTTTTTATTCTGTAATTTTTGGTTCATGAAATACAATCAGTTATTGATTAAAAAATAGCATTTCAAAGCATGAATAGTAACAAGACTTTAAATGCTGGCTATATTGTAATAAACAAGGGATACACTTGATCAAAAATTAATACCTTCAGAATATATAATTCAAGTAAGAGAATCTGCTATTTTACATTTCTCTTTTTAAGAAAAGACTAGGATACTTAAAATGTAGTTAAAATTCTTCAAGCTCTAAAAAATGTGATATAAAGAAAGAAATATTTAAAAAAATTTAAATAACAATTAATTTGGTACATAATTTTCAGAGGCTATGTAGTTAATGGCATGTTATTAAATCAAATGATGATGATTTCAGATATTTATTATTATTGAATGCATAAATTGTTTAGCTGAGATTCTATAGATCAGGTTAAATTTTAAGTGGCTATAGAATCATTAACTTTGAAAGAAAAATAAATTATTTTATTTGCAGCTCCCTTTCTTAATAACCAACAATCCTTAACCCTTTGAGTGCCAACGTCGCTCAGAGCGATGCACGAAATATCTGCTAAACTTGCCAGCGTCGCTTAAAGCGATCCCATGTTTTCGTGCTCTTAGTTCAGTATTAAGTCAACAGATAGGGTAGATTTTATTTCCACTGCATTCTCGTATGTTCAAGCTACTTTTATTTGTCTTTGTGATATATTGAACCTGAAAATTATTTTATAACTTTTTACTTTATGAGTTTTATCTTTGGCCTTGTTTGTAAACATGGCTACTAAGAGGAAAGCTGTGATTCAAGACACAGAAATACTTGCAATATTTATTGACAGCTCAACCCAGAGTGATCAATTTGTTTGTCATTCTGAAAGCA
>CABFWB010007807.1:0-21951 GCA_902151455.1 Timema bartmani
TCTACAGAAACATTTTGTAGTAATATATAAGTGAAAATTTAAATCTTACTAATATTATAAATGTGTAAGTTTGTTTGTTAGGATTATAATGTGATTGAACTTATGTTATTTAAGTATTTGTTGTTTAATATTTTGTAATTAAAGTAAATAATAATTTGAAAAAAAAAGTTTGATTTATGACCAAAAGAGTTTAGTTAAAAATTAAAAGATGTTATCAATTATTGCGGGCGAAGCCGCGACGGGTAAAAGCTAGTTTGCTCTATAAATCCGAAAAATTGGGCTATTGTGGTATCACCCTTGAATATGTGAGTCCTATCGCCCCCGCACTCGGTGTAATGATGGTCATTTACATCTATATGAAGGCAGGCCTTGCAACATGTCTGCACGACACATAGGTAAGGTTCGTGCAAGTATGTGTTTACCGCACCTTGAAGAAGCGTTTCTTTTCTGCATGCAAAATCATAGAATACAAACATGAAATTACTCTTTTCCAGTGACGGCTTGGATGGGGCCTGCTTCATATAGCAGAAATGACCACCAGGATGATATGTATCGCATACTCTATAAAAAGTCTCATAACACCTATATGAATAATTTGATCTTTCCAAACTGAAACTTTGCCCACATACCTCACAAACCTTTTTGACGTCGCAGATCGACATGTGACCTCTGCAAAAACCGGGACGTTTATGTTTATCAAAACATGTCTGGTTTGTGAACCAACGCCCGCAAGTCTTTACAGACCACAGTTCGACCTCCACTGCATACCACTTTAGCGTAGCACTTTTTGCACGCAGATTCACATTTGTGGGCATTCTTATGATCAAATGGCACGCGGCACTCGCGGCAAAAGTACGAGCACTTAAATGCGGCTTTCAAGGATGTTATGACGTTAAAATGGTTTTGCTTATCGTCGTGAGAATACAAATCAAGGTAGCCCTTAAAAGAATGTTCGGGAGGAGTAGGTCCCTCATATAGGACCTGTCTCCCTCGACGTCCCCTGAACACCGTGATTTTGTATTCGCAGAGGTATTTTTGAAATTGTTTCAGCTCAGTTATTCCACCACCTTTCAAAATATTCACACGGGCATCATGGCATAGTTCTTCTGCTTCGAGTTTTTGAATATGATGACCCATTTTGATCTGTTTAACGGTGTTCACGTCCATGCATCCTGGTTCTCTTTTAATCTCACACACAACCTTGGCGACAACCAATGCACGGGCAAGACAATATTTGTCGCCGCCATTTTGAATCGTAATGATTCCTTAATTTATTCGACTGTATGTGCTAGCAGGGGAGAGCTTATCACATTTATGGCTACCCCTCCCACGAGGCTCCTTAAAATTGCTGAGTTTAACGTACAGTGGTGCCGTACTTAAAAACAAGCTATTACTCTGCAACACGCGACCTACCTTATCGAGCACGGCCCGAGCGTCTAACTGATCCGCCCTCCTAAAAGAGACGTATACAGAATTCAACGTTGAGTCCGTTCTGTTCAAAAGTAAGCCGACATGATCATCGGTGCTGACACCATGGTTCTGCAGCCGATTGAGCAAATAAGTAATTTGTTTTTCAAGCCAGCTTAATGCGTCACGATCGCTTGCTGGAGCACCAAGATGTACGGTAACTTCTCTACCAGTATAAAAAAACGCCTCAATTATTTTATTCTCTCAAGATTCGAAGAGAGATACCATTCGACAATGCTCCACCAACCGGATTAACCAGGCCACAAATTCCCGTTTGTGGTTCTGACGATGGCATCGCCACCACCACATTTACGCCTTGAAGGGGGGTGGTGATTCCCGCCTGCCTCACCCCTACACCACTCGCTTGCGGAAAGACTTCTGGAGGTGGCAAAGCTCGAGCCGGTCGAATGGGGGCTGCGGAGTTTGGGGTCTGGACCACGTCTTCCCCCCGGCTGGGACAGGAGTATCCGTTATTTATTTGAGCTAAAACACAAGAGTAAGAATTCAAATTAAGTTCAAATTAAGCAATTGAAACAATATTCTTCCAACCATAGTCAGTTAAGAAATTCATTCTTTGCACTTTTTAAATCAATCAAGTTATTATATAAGGTAGCAAAAAAAAAACAATTTTATTTATACTTTGTCCTCGGAGTGGCCAACATGCATATACAATATTAAAACGGATCCCCCAGTTGTTCTAACTACCCAATTTAAAATACACTTGTTTGGGACATTTCATTTATTTTAAGGTTGGTTTTATCTGAATAGTGTTTTCACCTATTAGTATTCTACTATAGAGGTTTACCAAGAAACCAGCTCATTATATGCTCTTTCAACATATAATATTAATAATATATTACATATACATTTTTATATTATTTTAACGTAAAAAAATAATCTCAGCTATAGATGCATCAATCGCATCCAGAGCGGAAAAAATGTCCATTATAGGATCGTGTGGCACTGGGGGTGGTAGTGGTGGAGAAGATACCGCCGCAGACACCTGATGTTGAGGAAGACAACATATAGTGGTCCCATGCATCTGAAACAAACATATTTTTGTATTAGAATTTTTAACGTAAGTGATAGCCATTAATAATCACACAGAAACTACCTATTAATCTGAATAGTAATTTTCACAAAATAGCTATCCTGCAAGTACTCGAACCCGGGACACCTAGATCAAGAGGTAGGCATTCTACCAAATGAGCCAAGGTGTCATACAATAATAATGCAACAAGGAAATAACCTTAAATCAATATAATATTCACCGTTTAGCATTTATAAAACAAAAAACTGATAATTCCAATTTTATTCATGAAAACCCCCTAATTAAGCACATTATTCATATTTCGAAACAATTTTGCATGGTGCTCTTTTTTGTTTGGTTTTTAAAAGCTATTTATTCTTTCTTACAAATCTGGTTTTTCACTAGTCAGCTATTACCAACCGTTTGCGGTCAATTCTTCCATGTAGACACCGAGGGCCATCAGATCCGCGGATGTTCGTGGATCTCCCCACAGATCATTCTCTGAAAATACAACGCAACAGCTTAGTTTGATATTCAGTATAGCTTAAATTAAAAATAGTAAACAGGTTATCTACGTGATATAATAGTAAGGTAAAATAATCTCCAGAGTGTTATGTGTATCTGAGATATTCAGCAGCGTTAGCTCGATCCAGGGAAATGTGTAATTTATGATAACACAGGCCGCACTTTGAAGCGTTAGCCTGTTCTTGCTGTCTGTATTTAAAAGTTCGACAGGAACCAGGCGTCCTCGGCCATTGGCCGAGATTTACATATATTCCCCCTATGTGCATTATGGTGACCGTTTCAGATCTATTCGCATTGTATAGAAATGGACAGCATTTCTAGTGTTGAGAACGGGTGTTTAGATACTTTCAAACAGTACAAGAGTGCTTTTGAAACCCCAAGCATTATTTTTAAATAGTTTGTTTTCTAGTGCATTTAGGCCGGACTATGCGACGTCTTTCATAAGTGCTGGGGTCACAAAAACTAATGGCTTTGCGATATTTTAAAACTCTACCATCAATAAACACATTATTATGTTAATTATAATAAACACTTTTCCAAAACATATTTTAAATAAGATTTAGTTTTTTAGTAAAGTACCCTCAAATAATTTTATAGTTTGTAATAAATGTATTCTATAAACTACTCCTAAATAAAAATTATATTATTTAATTTATTATAACCACCCTTGTTTATACGTTTTTTAAATAATATTCAGCCAATAGTAAACTACCAACAAAATTAACTACCATTTAACTATAGCTTCGAATCAGGGTTTTTCAATAAACGACGCATAGTTATAATAATAAACATTTGTTCATGCATAATTTTATCCAAATATCATAAAAAAGTGGCTGCTTAGACATCTCCAAAATTATCTATAGTTTTAATTCTTATATACCTATTATAAACTAATAAAATTAGACAACTCTGCATTGGTTTATTGTAATTTTGAAATAAATTAAATGTATACACTTTGATTTAACAACAAATAAATAATGAGTGTGCCTGTTAGAAAAATTACATTTAATCACCCAGATCCGTCAGCGAAGCGTAATCACTCATCCTAGGTTGCGTGTTTAACACTCGAAGACAAGTTATACAATGAAAGGATTTCAAAACGGTGCTGATATTCATAGCTGCTACCATCTAGGATTGCGACAGTGCAATGACGTCACCAGGGAAAACCCATTGCCACATAGAAGGGGCGGATTGCGACATCATTCAAGGTCATGATTTATTCTTGTCTCGACTTATATTGTCTACACGCCAAACTGGCACCAGTCATCAGGGAAAACCCATTGCTGAGGGGGGGTAGGGTTGCCAGGTTCAATGACCTAGCTCGCGGTTTCAAGGTTACGATCTATTCCTGTCTCGACTCGTCTTGTCAAGCCGGCAAACTGGCGCCAGTCATCAGGGAAAACCCATTGCCGGGGAAAGGGGGAGGGTTGCCATGGTCAATGTCCTAGCTCACGGTTTCAAGTTCACGATCTATTCCTGTCTCNCATGGTCAATGTCCTAGCTCATGGTTTCAAGGTCACGATATATTCCTGTCTCTACTCGTCTGGTTGAGCCAGCAAGCTGGCGCAAGTCATCAGGGAAGACCCATTGCGACATAATTCAAGGTCATAATCTATTCTTGTCTCGACTCGTCTTGTCAACCCGCCAAACTGGTGCCGCGTTGCGATAGAGCAATGACGTCATTGGAAAAACCCGTTGCCAGGGGAGAGTTGCCAGTGTCAATGACCTAGCCCATGGTTTCAAGGTCACGATCTATTCCTGTCTCGACTCGTCTGGTCAAGCCGCCAAACTGGCGCCGGGTTGCGACACAGGGAAAACCCATTACCACATAGGGGAGAGGGAGAGGTTGCGACATCATTCAAGGTCATGATCTATTCCTGTCTTGTCGAGCAGCTAAATTGGCGCCGGCTTGCGACAGAGCGATGACGTCATCGGGAAAACACCATTGCGAGGGAGCAGATGAAAGGGGGGGAAAGACAACAGCCAATCAGAGAGCGAGGGGGCGTGGTCACGTGATCAAATCAGGCCAATCAGCGTCGGGGTCAAAGGTCAAAGTAAAACTGGAACCATACGCCGTACTAGACTACTAACTTGTATGCATTCTGAATGTTTTAGGTTGTTATTTTTATTTAATTGGTATAAAATATTGAAATTTAATATTCTTTATTTTATTTATTGTTTACAAAATAAGTCTTTAAACACAGACTTTTTACAGTAATCCTCTTTGAAAAAACCTCAATATTAAAATACTTGGAAAACAGATTGGTACCAATATCTGTAATCTGCGGTATGATAGGCTAAACGATAAAAAATATTACAGTCTGAAGATAACAGGTTAAATATTGGCAGATCTTCAGGGTTAGGGAGGATTATAGTGCCTTGCATTTTGTTTAATGCTTTGTGTACAAGGAAGGCTGTGTTTCAATCCTGACAGCATGCACCGGATATAGTTAATTTCACTATAGGGCTTTCCATCTCTTAAAGAAGTAGATCCTAAATTTTTTTTTAAAGGCGTACCAATCTCCACCATTTCTGTAATTTGGAGTACCACTGTTTCGTATGAATATATCTACTGAGCCAGCCATGGGCGTACCCAGGGGAGGGAGGCAGGGGAGGGCAGCTGCCCCCTCCCCTGGATTTTGAATGCCTATACCTATTGTTGTCGATAAAAGTTATGTTACAGTCACGTTACGACTTACTTTACAATATATTAAGCGTTAACTTTTGAAAAAGCTGCGCTGAGCGTCCGGTCAAGTTGCATTAATGCAATACGCTAGCACAGCAAGCAAGCGCCACGCTCGCCAGCCGCCGCCGCGCCGACGACGGACGAAGATTACCGAATCCGGCCGAGCGCTCGTCTACTCGGCTGCGAGTGCGAATGCCGGATTCAAAGCGGCGGGAGTGGGAGATAGTTGCGAGCGGCTTGCAGTTATTTGACGTTATTGTTTTGAAGGAGCCAAACATAGGTGTTGAAAAATATTCATTCAATGTCCATATCAAACTATATTAAAAAATCTGGTTGATATTGTGTTGTGATCCAAACCATAGCAACTACAGTTGGAGAACACAGGCGTTCTGCCGAAGAAGGGAGTGAAGAATTATTAAAATCAGTTAATGAAATTGCTAAGGCTTTGAACCTAGAGCTGCGTCTTCCAAGGACAGCAAGCCGACTTTCATTGTTACACCCTGCTCAGATAATAAAATTTACAGCTCCAAAATTAAAAAAATGTATGAAGGAAGTATCCAAATTATATGAATTAGAAGGGATCACATCAGAAGCCGAACTGTGGCGCACTTTTTGGATAAACAAGCAGGAGATTTTTGAAACTTTGGAGATATCAGAATTAATCCAGCAAGCAGAATCTTTTTATCCAAAGGTGAAAACAGCCCTATAAATTTTACTGGCAATGCCTTATACCACTACTACAATTGAAAGGTCATTCAGTACAATCAGATGCGTAAAAACATGGCTGAGGTCAACAATGATCGAAGACAGGTTAAATGGGCTTCGTATGCTCAGTGTACATAAAAAACTTGTAAACGGTATTGTCAATTCTTTCACGGAAGGCGACATAAACCGTTTTGCTGAAGATACTCGAAAATTACTTTTAAAATATATTTCTAATTAAACAATTTAAATTAAATAAATGCATATTTATATTTATTTATTTGACTACCTATAAAGCACCTAATGTTTTGTGTAGGTGTCTTTGTGTAGTGTGTACGACAAAACAAGCGCGGGGGACCTGGTTTAAGAAATTTTTGATCCCCCCCCCCACGGGTCAAAAGCTGGGTACGCCCATGGAGCCAGCTGGGCTCTATTCTTGGTGTAGTTAATTATATCTACTATCACTAGGTGTCAGCACCGCACTGATGTCTTGTTATCATTCCTGCCCTTTTTACCCTAATGGATCTAGGTTTGCTCATTCCTCACTTTTTCTTAGTATAGCGGGTAAAACTGTGAGCAAAGCGTCTTTTAGCTTTCAGGGAACACAGCCATGAAACTCTCTCGTGTGAAATAATTAATAAGTGCTCAAGAAACAAGATTGAGGCGCCCCAGCTATCATCTCATCACTCCAGATATTCTCAGTCTCCATTTGCAAAGGTAGGCTCATAGTTAATTAATTGGTTTTCTCTGTATTTGATAACTTAAAGCTTGTGTGAAAAATCTGGTCTGTTAACACCGGACATAAAGTTTGGCGCTCCGGGACGGAATTATTTCTTTGAAATAAATGAACTCTCGCTATGGTATAGTACTGTCTATTAAGAGGACAAATAACTCAGATAATAAAGTTATTTATTACTACAATGTGTTTTTAATCGTGTTAAATTCTATTTATAAGCGCGAGCCTAACCATTTTAGTTATTATTTCATTAGTAAACCATATTGGTAAACTCGCCCCTGTGTCCCCTGACTTTAGGTCCATTTTCGTTTGCCAGGTTGATAAGGCTCATAGTCGCATAGTTTTTTTTATGTTGTATAACTCTGTCACGAGCCTGTTGTGTAGACTCTTTATTTTTTGATTGTTTCTCATTCAATTAGTTCAAGTGTATTTTATTTATTTTACCAATATTGGTCAACATGAGGTTCGTAACTTTCACTTGACAATGCGACCTTATAAAGAAACGCCTCGTTAAGATTAGGGAGTTTGTAATGCAAGCAGATTCCATTGTGAAAAAAGAGGAAGTATTGTCTGAGTATCACATTCAAAAACTCTCTTTGTTCAAAAAAGGAAGTTGAGTCCAAACGCAATGAGTTTGAAGTGCTGTTATCTAATATTGTTTCGGAAGAAATTGAAAATTACAATGATGATATTGTAATTCAGAATCAAGACGAAATATGTGAATTTCATACGTTTTTAAGTTGTAGTATAACAATGTTACTTCCCACTCCTGAACCTCAACTGAACGAGTCAAGTCACTCCGCGCCTTGTGGGTCTTTGGTTCAAACTCCATCTATACGCTTACCAAAAATTGAACTACCAACATTCTCTGGTGATGCATCACAGTTGATGAGTTATCAAAATTTGTTCGATCCAACTAATCACCAAAATTCAAGCTTAACACCTGTTGAAAAAATGTCATATCTGATGTCAACTCTAAGCTCAGAAGCGCGTAATTTAATTAAGAGTCTCCCCCTTTCCGCTCCCAACTATCAGATAGCCTGCGATTTATTGTGTAGTCACTATCACAACATACAAAACTTAACTTCTCTTCACATAAATAAAATCATTGATTTGCCTCATGTCACTAGTGGATCACTCAAGAGCCTACGTAACATGCTCAGTAGTTACGATGAAAACAGTCAAGCTCTCCACGCTCTTGAACAAGGCACAGCTCTCGAAGGTCCTCTCTTGTTCTCACTGTCGTTACGGAAACTCGACGGTGACACTCGACACAAGTTCGTGACCAGCTGCGGTATAAATGTAAGCTTATAGACAGTATATGAACTAATCAAGTTTTAACACCTTGAAGCGTCACATCTTGAGTCGGCCAACAATGTGAATACTACCCAGAAGCACTCGCACACTACTCATACACCACAAGTCTCTTACTCATTGCCAAGGATGCCAGGTGGCATCAAACCCATGTCCTATCAAAATCACAAGGTCATGCTATTATCAAACTCTCATACTAATTGTGCTTTTTGTAAAGCTAACACTCATTCAATTTATCGTTGTCCAAATATCCAAGTCAAAATTCCTCAAGAAAGATTTAATTTTGTAAAAGCTAATTGAATCTGTTATAATTGTCTTGGTCAGTCTCTCACACTGAACAATTGTGAATCATCACGTTCATGTAACAAATGTAATAAAAATCATCACAATTTACTACATTTTGACTCAGTACCGTCTAAGGTCACTCAAGGTCACTCTACTCGTCCACCGCACAACACCCAGAGTTCTTCACGTCAACAACCCTCAGCAAACGTATCAATTACAAATACTCCGTTTGTTTGTTTATCACACGTACATAACACCATGCTTTTAGCAACAACTCTCGTAAATCTCTCAACAGCTGATGGTGTCTCCCTTGTTCGTGGGATATTGGATTCTGCTGCTCAAAGTTCTTTCATCACGGAACAATGTGCTCAATTGCTACAGGTCAAACGCACTCGCACCTCAAGGTCAATCAATGGTATTTCCCAAGCTCTGGTAAATAATAAAGACCTAACTTATCTTAATATTTCGTCGCTGAATGGAAATATAATATCCCAAGAGCATCCCATATTAAAATTTGATAAAATAACTCCAGATCTTCTTCGTGCAGCCCTTTAACCTGACATAAAAAGAAAGATGACCTCCTTTGTCCTAGCTGACCCCACATTTGACACCCCTGCACCCATAGATATCCTCTTAGGTGCAGACTTGTTTGCACAACCTATGACTGGTGAACAATATATTCTCGGAAAAGACCTGCCCATTGCCTTTGGTACTGTTTTTGGTGTTGTCCTTATGGGACCCACTCCCTGCTCTGCACCCAGTGCACCTCAAGACCATTTTAATGGTGTCACCACTCTGCTCTCTACCAATGATATCGACCTTCACTCCTCCTTGCAAAACTTCTGGAAACTTGCAGAACCTCCACATAGCGTGGGCCTCTCTAAAGAAGAACAATTATGTGAAGATAATTTTATCTCTACGCACACTTGAGATGTTACCGGTCGATATGTAGTACGACTCCCATTCAAGGACTCTCACCCCCCTTTCGCTGACTCATCAAACAATGCAAGAAATAGATTTAATGTTTTAGAACAACGATTTGCTGCTCAACCTCAATTCAGACAATTGTATGTAGACTTCATGGAGGATATATTTTACAGCTGGTCACATGACTGGATGTAAATCGCCTCCAGATATTAACTCACCACACTACTTCCTGCCCCACCATTGAATCATGAATTTAACCTCGTCCACAACTAAGCTACGGGTTGTTTTCGATGTCAACGCCCGCACCTCCAACTCAGTTTCGTTAAATCAGGTTTTATTACCTGGGCCTAAACTTCAAAATGATATTTGTGATGTGATCACTCACTTCCGTCGCCACCCCATTGTCTTTTCATGTGATATTAGACAGCTTTACCGACATATCTTGATACACCCTGATGATCAAACTTACCAATTGATTTACTGGCGTGACAGTCCCGCAGTAACTCTTACTGTCTTCAAAATTAACACTGTCACGTATGGAATTACCTCATACCCGTATCTTGCACTAAAAACTCTCCATCAGTTAGTTAGGATGAAGGATACAACTACCTACGTGCATCCAAAGTCTTACAATCACAAATTTTTATAGATGATGCAGTTTGTGGAGAAGACACCATAGAAGATGCGCTTCTTCTCCAAGATGAACTTACAAAGTTGTTAAAATTAGGTTTTGAACTATGAAAATGGTCGAGTAATACTCCTCAACTTCTTGATTCAGTGCCACAGGAGCATAGAGAAACCTCTCTATATTTTCG
The DNA here is from genome assembly GCA_902151455.1 of Timema bartmani. Taxonomy (NCBI): domain Eukaryota; kingdom Metazoa; phylum Arthropoda; class Insecta; order Phasmatodea; family Timematidae; genus Timema; species Timema bartmani. The sequence continues at coordinate 10,488 of CABFWB010007807.1, forward strand.
GACACCAGAACAACCATTGTTCAGCATTCTTGGGCTCCAGTGGACACCTGACTGACAACTTATCCTATCGCATGCGAGTGACAGGGGACGCTCACAAGCCTACAAAGCGTAATGTTCTCTCAATTGTGGCTCAAATCTATGATCCTTGCTGTTGGTTAACTCATGTCGTGTTCTGGGCGAAGTTTTCATCCAGCTTTTATGGGCATTAGGCCTACAGTGGGATGAACCCGTGCCTGCTGACATTTTTAAAACTGAGAAAGATTTTTGAAGAATAGTCCCGTTTTAGAAGCCATTAGCATACAACGCTATTTTTATCTCGCGACTGCTACCAAAATTCAACTCCATGGGTTCTGTGATGCCAGTGAGGTAGCGTATCGATGTTGCCTATACCTCAGATGTCTTGACCCTGACAACAAAGTGGGAGTTAGTCTTCTTATCGCCAAATCACGTGTATCTCTCCTCAAAAGAATATCCATACCTCGCTTGGAACTCTGCACTGCTCACTTACTTGCCAAACTTATGTACTCTTATCCCTCTTATCCCAACAATGAAAAATTGACTCTAGAACTGCTTGGTCAGGCTCTATGGTTGCCCTGTCATGGATTCATACACCACCATATCGGCTCAAAGTGTATGCCCAATCGTATCGCACAAATCCAAGAATGGCAACCTCCTCACACTTGGATGCATATCGCTTCTCTCCACAACCCTCCGGACTGTGCCTCTCGAGGTTTATCCCCTTCAGATCTCAACGATCATCCCCTGTGGTGGTCTGGTCCTCCGTGGCTCTCTCTTCCACCTGAACAGTGACCTCTTTTTCAATTCACTCCTGTGGCTTAAGTGACATTGCCCGACGTCAAACTTTCACCATTAAATGTTCTCATTGTTAATCCGTTTACTGATTCGATTCAAACATTACTGCTCAAATACTCGTCATGGACAAAACTCGTCAACACAATGACTTTTGTACTTTGCTTCCTTAAACACTGCAAATCAAAAGATCGCCAAACAGGACCCCTCAGCCCTCAAGAGCTGACTGAAGCCATTCAACGCATCTGTCAAGTTGTCCAAGCTGGAACCTTCACCGCTGACATAAAACTCATCAAGGCTAAGAAACCATGCAGCACAAAACTTTAACGCTTATCCCCGTTCCTGGACAACCAAGGAATACTGAGAGTAGGTGGACGAATCAGTCACTCAAATCTGGCTCACAAAGCTAAACACCCTATCGTGTTACCAAAATCACATCATATTGTCAACCTGATCATCAATCATCATCATCTCAAGCATCTCCATGCTGGACCTCAACTTCTGCAGTATATTTTGTTCCAACAATTCTTGATCCTCTTTGTTCGCAGCACAATCAGACTTCGAATTTTCAAATGTATTCGTTGCTTTCACCACAAACCAAAGCTCATAACTCCAATGATAGGTGATCTACCTGAACCTTGAGTGACTCCCTCACGCCCATTTCCTAAATCTGGAATGGACTATGGAGGTTCATTCTCAGTGAAGTTACAGACTCTCAGACGTCTCCAGCCTATTAAAGTATATATCTGCTTGTTTGTCTGCTTTTCAACTAAAGCAGTTCACCTCGAAGTCGTCACAGACCTTACCTAGGATGCATTCATCGCTGACCTCACCCGCTTTATCTCAAGAAGAGGGCTCTGTTCAGACCTATATTCGGACTATGGGACAAACTTCATATGTGCCTCTCATCAGTTGAAGAAAACCCTTAACGATCATCTAGCCTAAGACCGCAATCAACAACAGCTTTAACAGTTTGCATCACAACATTCCATCAAGTTTCACTTCCAGCCTCCAGCCGCACCACATCAGGGAGGACTTTGGGAATCTGTGATCAAATGCGCAAAATATCACCTCTCAAGAGTAATTGGAGATCAGATATTGATCTTAGAAGAGTTCATAACGTTGACGACTAGAATGGAAGTTATGTTGAACTCTAGACCGCTAGTCCCTCTATCCACTGACCCATGTGAACTAGATGCTCTAACTCTGGGTCACTTCTTGATCGGCTCACCTCTCGTTGCCGTACCTGAAACCGATGTATCTGACATACCATGCAACCGATTGAAAAGATGGAATTTAGTCAAATCACTCTCAACACTTCTGGAAAAGATGGCATAAGGAGTATTTACACATCCTTCAGCAACGCTCAAAATGGACAACGCATAAAGCTAGCCTCCAAGCAGGAGATCTCGTCCTTATTCATGAACCCAACACACCACCTCTGTCTTGGCGTCTTGGACGCGTCACTTTGACCTCTCCTGGAAAAGATGGTATTATACGAGTTGTACATCTGCGCACCCAAAAGGGAACACTTTCAAGGCCTTTCGTCAAAGTGTTTCTTCTCCCACTCAACTAGGGTTGTATATTGCTATCCTCTCTTTCTTTTTTTTAGTTATCTCTTTGTTTTTGCCTTTTTTGTCTCTTTAATTGGTTTATCTTGTATTTTTGTTTCTTTCGTGATTGTTGTTGTATATTTTGTTCTCCTCGTCCATTGAACTAGTAGTTCAAGGGGGGTGGTATGTTTAGTATGAATACATCTACTGAGCCAACCGTGCTCTATTCTTTGTGTAATTGATAATATTCATTATCACTAGATGTCAGCACCGCACTGATATCTTGTTATTATTCCCGCCCTTTTTACTCTAATGGATCTAGGCTCGTTCATCCCGCGATTTTTCTTAGTATAACGTAAAACTGTGAGCAAAGCGTCTTTTAGCTCTCGGGCTACACAGACATGAAACTCTCTCGTGTGAAATAATTAATAAGTGCTCAAGAAACAAGATTGAGGCGCCCCAGCTATCATCTCATCACGCCAGGTATTCTCAGTTACCATTCGCAAAGTAGGCTCATAGTTAATTAATTGGTTTTCTCTGTGTTTGAGAGCTTAAAGCTTGTGTGAAAAATATCGTCTCTTAACACCGCACAACCACCAAGATAATTTTGAACATTTACTAGTTAGGTACATTTTTAATTCATACAGTAAAAATTTTTATTTATAATTTCTTAACATTTCTACTCAATTGATGTAGTATAATAGTGCACAAGTATCAAAGAAATATAATAAAATACTAAAATATACACCTCCAACTACTGTTTAAATATATTTTCCTTTTGGTTGGACTTGGCTGTAATATATTTGTAAGATTTGATGAGACCTTGTCTTTTTACGACCTTAATTTGTTTGTTTTGTTTAGCTTCTCATGGTGTAACACCAGGAATAATAATTGTATGTACCACTGTATAGGAACCGCTGTTTTAAGGGAGATGCCAGGGTATTTTATTGAAATTTTCCCTTGCCATTCTGGTTTCTTATATTAGGAGTATTCTACCGGTATTAATATTTCATACAAGTAGCAAGTTATGTTTCACATAAAAGTTTCCAGATTTGGGATATTGTTATTATTGATTTTTACCAGTAAATCCTCCCTAAATAGTTTATTCTCTCTACAAAGCCTTTTGCGAGCTTTCAAGTAAATAATAGACCTAGCTACTATATATATATATATTATATTATATAAAAAAATATATTTTATATATATATATATATATAGTCTTGAATTCTACTGGCTAACCCCAATCTATTAGAAAGGGCTATTTCAGTATTAAGTGCCATATTTTGTTTCAAAGTTTTTTTTTAGTTTCCAAACATTTTATTAAAGTGCCACTATTCACCACTTTATCTTTTCCTCAACAAAATTTATTTGACTTATATTATGTAAAATACTTTGTGTTGGGAGTGTTTATTGCAATTAAACTTTTACAGATAATTTGAAAAATGGTCAAAAAAACATGTAAATGTGATTAATATCTAGATTTATTTTCAATCAATCTACAATAATTGCTCAAGCTCAAGTTACGGGTTTTGATTAAGTAAAAATATCTTTATTGAAAAATTAAACATTTTAATTTTCATATTTGGCAATACACTGGTTTGATGCTGATTAGTTCTGCTTTGCCCTTATTCGTTATGTAATTGACATTGAGATATTATTTGATGTCAGATTTGGGTTTTTCTTTTCGACCATTGTAGTAGCTTTGTATTAATAAAGGACCAAATCATTCATTCTAATTTATTTTTAGATACCTTTATATTCTATTAAATTTTAAGCAACTCTCTATGCAAAGTTCATCAACAATAAAATCTGTTTATAAACAGGATGTGTGTGTCATACCGATATCTTTTATCAATGATAATACAGCTCTTGTGTCCCAGCCATTGGTCTCTGGGGTGATCCTGTAAAAGCTGTGGGCCTCAGGGAAGGATCCATAAATTGAAATACAGCTTATTTAAAATGTACCATTTAATGCAAATCATTCAAAAGTATGATGCCAAAACTATATTCACTCTCCTAAACTTTAACTGTGGCTGCTAAAGCATGAGAATAAACAACTATTAAGAGCCTTCTTGGCAATAGTTCCTTGTAAACCTCCCAACACATAAAAATAATGTAAATATGTCGGTTCACTTGGAAAAAAGTGACAAGTTTGAAATCAAGTTACTGGACTTGTTAAGTCCTTTTATTTTAAAGATAAATTTTAATGTTTTGGTCATTTAAGTTAAGTGACTTTAATTAGTCACTTTGGTTTTGTACTCTTTAATACTTTATATTTTGCCATGCATTGATAAATGTAAAGATGTCATGTCACTTAATAAAAGTGACAATTTTGAAACCAATTCTCTGGACTTGTATAGTCCTTATATTTCCAGCTAGTTGTGGGAAAGCGTTTATTTCCTACAATCGTTATATATACGGTATATATATATTTAATTACTTCAGATAAACATAGAACACATAAGAAATATTGTCCAGGTCTGGTATATTTTCCATTTTGTTTTTACAAAATAAACTCACCTTTTATTTTCTTAAATTCATTTCTGCTTTTTATTATGAATTCTCCTTCATTGTATTTAGTTAACCTTCTTTTTTTAGATCTTGCAAACCTCCCATACACTTTAGATTTAAAATCTGAAAATAATTTTAACAAGACGCTTTGCTCATACTTAATTTTGTTGGAAATAAAAGCATGTTAACAATGGTTATAAATTCAATAACAACTATTTATTTAAATTAATGTTTTCATATATTTCATTTTGAGAGAATTGAGAAATAATTTCACATTAAAAATGATTATAGCTTTGCATCAATGTTTATCTAAACCCATAATTCCAAAACGAAGCACCAAGTTCGCTACGGCGCTGTGCACCAGCCCACATATCAGAGGGACACTTTTTAAACATGCTAGTTAGGTCAACAAGCTCTATTTATTTCAATGCCAATACTCTGATGGTGACCATGAATAGAGAAAATTATAAGGAATGCTACCGGTCAAACTCACAAGTAGAATAATAAAGAGAATGATACACACAAACGTATAACCAATATAATGATGTCATATCACGATGTTCTGCAAACAGTTGTAGCATGTCATTTGTATGATATGACATCTACAATTAAAATTCCATAAAGACAATTAAAACAAGATAACAAGTACTAATATATTCTAATAAGATGTGGCAGCTGTTAACTCACTGTGGATTGATGTTGCCGGGAAAGGCCCAAGCACCGAGGAAGATTGTCCCAGCGGACCATGCCGGCACCGTGAGCAATTCCATGTCTTGATCAAAGGGCACACACCGAAGAAAAGAAAGATAATTGTCTCTGTTCACCACATCTTCTGATAGCGCTAGTGAGAAATCGGTATGGCTCTGCAACCCTACCCCCCCGAGGCAGTTCTGTTGTTATATAATGGATTCGCTGTGAGTCGCATTTTTGTATTCCATTGTATTAATTCACCGGAGGAAGAACTACGACGTAAAACTTCAGCACCGAAGACTCTACCGGTGGCCACGATGTGTCAGGCGTCGGTATCACCGCCACGTTGCAGAGGAAGCCTCTTCTGAGACTTTAAGTATCTGTGTCTTCTATTTAGAATCTACATTAAATTATAAACTCCGTTTCTATGTCCACCAGACATAGTTTCATGTATTAGTACTTCTAACTTTATTTTTCATGTCCATAAGACATGATATATCATGTCAGAATGCCTAACGTTATTTTCTATGTCCATCAGACATAGTTTCATGTAATAGAATGTCTAACTTTATTTTCTATATCGATAAGACAGTGTATTTTGTTAAGATGTCTGATGTTATTTTCTATGTTCATCAGACATAGTTTCATGTATTAGAATGTCTAACTTTATTTTCTATGTCGATCAGACATAGTGTATTGTGTTAGGATGTCTGAGTTATTTTCAATGTTCATCAGACATAGTTTCTTAGGTCAGCATGTCTGATATTATTTTCTATGTCCATCAGACATAGTTTCTTGGGTCAGATAGTCCGACGGTTATTTACCTATGCCCATAAGGCGAAGTTTAAATACTAGGGCTCTATGCTCTCTCTCTCTTTCTCTCTCTTTCTCTCTCTCTCTCTCTCTCTCTATAACTCTATATATATATATATATATATATATATATATATGACCAGTTGATTGTGTTTACTTAGTCCATGAATCTGATTTCCCTTTTTAAATCCTTAAGACATTGTTATATTTATCAGGAAATGATTATGACACCCTAAACGGTACGATCTATTTAGGCAAAAATCAGATTATCTAACGTTTTCTTCTTGGACCTAGTTAGGCCAGTGACTGTCCCCATTTTTTTGTAGCTATTTACTGTGTGCAACCTGGGGGAGCACTATTAGATTGAAATAGTGCTTTATTCCGGCTCCTTTAGGCGCCATATGTATCTAAGTGTTCAACGATAATTTGTACTAGTTATTGTGTGCCTTAGTAATGGGTTAATCTATAAATTTACTATTGATTGTCCTGGCAGTAGGGCCTACTCATTAGGAAATGACCGGTCATAGTAAAATCGCTGTGTAGATATCCTGATTGTAAGCTATCTATTATTTGTAAAATGGAAGCTCCTATTATTGGAAATTCTTCTTCTTAGTAATTATAAAAATATAGGATTTGATACTATGTTTCTATTTTCAATTGTTTCACTATCATTCATGATTAGACTTCTCAGGTATTAGTTTGGTATTAGCCAGGCTAGATTGTCTTTATGTATATTGCCTAAAACTTAATTTAATTTGGATTTCCTCTTTTTTACTGTCGCTGAGTTGAGGCAGACGCCCCTTCGTACGAGTAAGAGCGAAGATCCCTATTTATAGAGTTATTAAACTGAACAAAATGTTCTATCTAACTTCTGTTGGTTCCGTGTCTACTAAGTATTAATATCTGTTCGCCCAACTGAATGTTTTCTACTTAGATAACAGAATACAGTTTTCTTTAATTAATTGAATTAATATCTTTTCACTCATTTGTAATTCTATATCAGTTTGTTTGCTTTTTAATAAACTTATTTGTTAAACTTATATATTTCTGTGATGCATCTTCCCTCTCTATCCTTCATCAATTATAACTTATGTAATAATAATTGTCTCTTTTTCTACATGATAGGAGAAGCGACGGTTCACAGTATAATCTAAATACTAATACCTTTTTAATAAGACAAAATTATTATTATGTCTGTAGTGGTTAGGTTGAATAATGTTTTTATACTCTTAGTATCATTCACTGAGATCTGCTTCGGTGGCTGCCATGTCTAACGCGCGACTCTCGCAGTAGACTAGACTGCCGATGATGGGGAGATTGAGGTTCGAATATCTTTGAGTGTACTGAATGTGTTTTTTCCAAAATGGTTTTCCACTCTCCCTTCATGCAAATACGGAAATATTTCTTATAAATATAACCTTCAAAATCCTTAAAACCATTAGCGTAATGAGTGCATAAGTGTATAATCTAAACAGGTAGTAAGACGCGGTGCTAAAAAAATAAACTCAATTATATAACTTTTTAGATAAAAATGAGAAAAAATATTTTACACATTACAAAAAAATGCGTATGTGCAATTATATTTGATTTATTAATTACATTTCTATAATTTTCAAACTTTACTTATGCCGATAAAAATAATAAAAGGTACCTTATAGTTATATAGCTATTACAAATACAGTAATATGTAATAAGCATAAAATATTTATGAGATTGATGAACTTGTTTATTTGACACAATAAATCCAATTTCAAAAACAACTACTCTTTTAACCAACGGAAGCCATAAGTTTATCTGGTAAATTGTATGAATACTTATTAAAATTGTGTTGCTGTAATCATGTCGGATGACGCTTATCTCTGCAATAAAACAAACAAATATAGAATAAAAACTGTAGTATTTTATAATTTAAATAGTTCTAAAATAAATATTTAATTTACTTACATTTGTAAATGTTTGCTGTGACCCCCCAGAATCATTTTAGTAACCCTTAGAGTGGTCGGGAGCCACAATTTAAGAACCTGTGCTCTATATAATGCTTTCTTTTTCAAAATATTCATCATACTTTTGTTTATTGATCATAGAATAAATAAACTCTAGCTACGTCCTTATATCTCACTGTAGCTTCAAGCTTTGTTGTTGAACACCTGTATCACTTTTCTCTAGTTTTGTTCTTATTTTGTTCTTGTTTTCAATGACAGGCAATCAGTGAATATTTCCTAACAACAGACAATCAATTAACTGAACTGCTTGGCAATGAAAGCCATTTGGTCAAATCACTGTTACGTGTTACTTTGTATTGGTAAGAGGGAATTTGTTGAGAGGGTGTTGGATAAATATTTGACCACGACCATAACATTGAAAAGAGGTTTGTAAGGAGTGACTGTAATGTAACATTATTTTTAACATTTCATAAAAAAAACAACAGCTTGTAAGCTTCAAGAAACTCCTTCGTTTGGACAAATTAAGAAGCTTAGCATCCATTTAAACACTACAAGATTAATAAAGAAATATATTTACTTTACATCATTTTGTAAGACTTTGTTAATACTAGTGAGCTACTTTTATAACTTTATTAATTTTTTGTAACCAGCATGTGGTTAAGCCATAGCTTGTTGGAGTTTAATACAAATATTATTTTCTCTCTTAAATGGAAGTGATTAACACAAATAGTGATAACATAAAAACATAATTTACTTCTAGATTCAAATTAAATAGTAAATCTAACACTAACATCAACATTGCTGATCACACGGTCTGAGGCGTCACTCTCGCAGTATACTGAATTGCGAGGGACCATGAGAACGATTTATTCAAAATTGTTTTTCACTCTCCTTCCGCACAAATACGGGTACATTTCCTCTAACTTCTTCCTCCCTTAATGTAAATAAGAGGATAGCCCAGACGGGTAATAAGACGCGGTAGTCACTGTCTAAGATAAAAAGATAAACTTTGCTCAACATATCACTTGAGAACCCTTTTAGAACTGTCTGACGATCACGCCAGACAAGGTTGACGCTTTAGCCCACGTGACCACCGATACGGATCCGTTAAAGTTAGCATATTAATTGGGCAACAGGTTGAACCTTTAATAAAAATTAATGTTTAGCAACTAACCAGGGGCTTTCTAACTAAGAGCTTTTTTTTTAGAACTGCATCTTACTACCCGTTAGGATTGTACACCGATGTTCTAATTATTTTAATATGTTAAGGATTAGGAAACTTGAATTTAGAAGAAGTGTGCCCGCATTTGCGTGTATGGAGATTGAAAAACAATTTAGGATAAACCACACTCAGAACATCCGACTGGGTTCGAACCCCAATCTCCTCGTCATCAGCAGTCTAGTTTATTGCGAGAGTGACACATTAGACTGTGCAACCCCCTAAGTGTGTCTGTGTTGTCTTAAATAACGTCAGAGCTACGCTAGTGGTGTACAAATTGACATTTTATCATACACTTAAAATAATGTTATATTACAACAAAAAAAATCTAAAGAAGATGAACCATCAAACGTTATGGCCCTCAAAGTATTTCTATCTCATCATTTTATCTTAAATACCTCGTTCTTATGTTGAAATCAACGTTCTTACTCCCACTTGCATTTATCGCTATTTCACAGACCTTTATGTAGTTCTGGTTTCTCAGAGTATCCGGTGAAGTGCTTTCAGTCGGTGCCATTTGACTATCTATATTGAAAATCTTTGCCTCGTGTTAAGCTCAACAACTTTATTCGGCTATGCATGGCAACTCCCCGACAAGTTCCGATGGAGTGATGTTCTCTAGCCCGAAGAAGAGGGAACTTATTCTTTGCGAGTCCCACGTCTTGCTACCAGGTGAACTACATTAATGGGACAGGCATAAAGGTATCCGAATTTGCAGGACCGAATTTAGAGTTATGGAAGCATCGGGACGGTAAAATATTGTAGGTCTCAGCATTTAACAAATAAGTTATTTTTATTTTCAACGTTTTGACATTATTATTTTTTTTTTCTTTACAAAATAAACTATTAAAATCTCACTGTTAAAGATATTATTTAAATAAGGAAATGTTGTCATCATAATAAAATAGATATATAATTCCATTTGTAGTCACTAGATTCGCTAGTCGCTACGATCTGAGGGTGTAGTTTTATGTTATGAACATTACAATCTGAAAAATGTATTTGTCGCCCATGCGATTATTAAGTAAGTAAGTAATATTTTGTCAGTAATAAACAAAAATTGATACAGTAAGCTATAATATTTATTTTTAAGTTTCTACTATGATCATAGAGGCAGTTTTTTTTTATTGCAACTATTTGTGAAGGCCCTGGGGCGTCAATCCATGTCACCCTCCCTTAAATCCAGATATACACATTTTTGTCGAGGGAGATTTGTAAATCATTGGGGGAACCCCTCCCCCTTTTAGTACACACGACTGGGATTCGATTTAAAATCCCTCCATCACCGGCAATCCAGTATATTGCTAGAGTGACGCCTTAGACTAAGTGGCCACCGATACGGGTAAAAGTGAAAATTTAATAAGAAGGCTGTATGACTTTTTAACAGTAGTTATTTGAATGATTTAAACCAAATATATAAAAACCATGCGAAATTTTTGATAAAGATTTCATTTTTTACTTCCGCATGTGGACTAGGCTACATACTTTTTTTTTAGCTCAATGTCTTACTAACCGTTCGGGCTATGCGCATATGTACTAATTATCCTTCGGTGTTAAGGATGAAGGAGATTTAAATTGGAGGCGGTGTACCCGCATTTTCGTGGATACATAAAGTGTGTAAAACATTTAGAAGAAAATCATATACCCGCTTCAGTGGTCGAATGGTCTCTAGGGTAAAAACATGCCAAGCAGCTGGCTTTAAAGTTTTTTTTTTTAGCGTATAGCATTACTGACCGGAAGAGACATGACACCCAGTCCGGTCGCCTGTATGTAGACTATGCGCTTCTATTATAGCACAGAGCGTTGCCCAGGGTACATTTATGAAGATTGTCTACATGTACCCACAATGGGTACCCGTCATTTGGCCTAAAGGCATTTGGCCTAAAGTGTAGGCTAAATGCCTTTAGGCCAAATGCCTTTAGGCC
>CABFWB010007808.1:0-21950 GCA_902151455.1 Timema bartmani
CCCCCATCCCCCCTCCGGGCCAAGAGCTGGGTACGCCCATATTTGTGACGTCATAGATTTTGGAGGGTAGATAAGGGGAAGAGTTGTGTATGTCAGGTAAAAATGCAAGCAGCCGAACTACGACTTCTCTTGCCCGAAAGGTGACGACTAGAACCGAAGTCACTACCCCTCTCTTCCCCTTTCATAACATCGCGGGATGGTTTGGCATGAAAGGGGAAATTAATACATATTGTCAAATGTCAAGGTACTGACCCCGTGCCTACGTAAAGTTGTACAAGAAGTTGCAGCCTGAAGATGGCATCGTGTGAACACCAAAACTTGTACAAGCTCTGCTTTGCACAACTTATTGTATACAATTTCAAGAAATAGAATGCGTCCTATATCAGCCATTTTTCTTGTACAACTTTTGAGTTGTAAACACGAAAACTTCGTCTGCTAGACAGATACTTNAAAAACAGCTAAATGGTTGGAAACAAACAAATAATTATAATTGAAGGAGGTTAAACCCCAAATATAAAGGTTTTCAACGGTTTTTTGAAAACAGGTTAAAAAACCGAAATATCTACTTTTTTTTAAATTGTCATAACATTTACATTAAATACCAATATTTTACAAATCATTCAGTAATTATTTTTCTATAAAAAGAGAAAAAACGCCATGTTTTTTTTTCAAATATTGTATGCAATCACAAATGCCGTGTGAACAGTCACTGGATAAAATTTGTATGCAATTTATGTGACCGAGATATTGTACAATTTCTTGCACAGCTTTTTGTACAAGAAGTTGTGTCGTGTGTACTGGGCTTTAGAGTTTTGTGGAGCTTATTGTAGCAGGTGCTTTTGTTTTGATGTGTGTATCAGTGAAAGCTAACAAACGGAAGTTTATAAATATATGTCTATAATAGGTAATAAAACAATAATGTAAATCACAGAACATAAGGACGCCCAAAGCCACAATTATCATTAGGAAAAAACCCTCCAAATAGCTTCTTAAAGCATAAAAAATAAAAATTCCGGGACCTCCCCTTTTAAGCTTGGGGGCACCCCTTCCAAGCTTGCCTAAGAATTTAGGTCACGAGACGCTACTGCCTGCAGGTCATTTTGTTCCTGCGTTATTGATCTTCCCTAGGAAAAATATGAAGATGGAAATCATGAATGGGGCTCCCCTGGCTCTATTTATTCTTGCCATCCGTCTGGCTGGATACAAACATATATATTTACACGTTGGTTTTGCCACTTTATTTCCAGCTCAAAGCCAACTGTCCCACTTCAGATAATAATTATTCGCGCGGCTAACATCAAATTGGTGCCCACTATAAAGATTAAGCCTACCACAAGGAAGTCTCGAACAGGATCTGCCAGCTCATCACTGGATCACCTTTTAAACAACAGCTTGAAGAGTCGCAGAAAAAGGGGTCTTCGCCTAAGAGAAATCGTAAGACTACAACTATCAAGAAGCGCTTTGAATTGCAAACACCAGTTTGCCGTCTCAAGAAAAAGGCCGCCAAACATTCGGAATCTTCAACAAAATCTGAGAATGATATTGATCTACCTGATTCTGATAACGATATTAATTTGGAAAGCGAAAGCGAATCTGAAGCAGAGTGTATTAGATGTGCAGGGCTATTTTCGGATGACCATGAAGGTGAGGATTGGGTTCGATGTGTGGTGTGTAACCAATGGGCACACACAATTTGTGTTTATACTTATTAAAATAAACAAATTGTCTGTGGTTTGTGTCTTTCAAAAACAAAAAATAATCACTCTTGTCTAAATAAATAGTATTTTTGTAAAATAACTAACCATCTATAAATTGAGAGCCCTAGGGTTCCTAATTTGGGGAGATCCATTTTTAAAAATTTATAATCATAAAATTTGCTCATAAGTGATATTTTCTTTTGGACCATGGTGAGGGTAATAAAATAAATATTTATATCTAACATATTCATTGTATTATCATACGTTCCTTTTTTGCCAGAGATATTTTTAAAAAAGCTCCCCAAAATAGTCTCCTTTCCCTAAATATAGTCTCTTTTAAGATAAAAGCGAGAGAAAGTCTGTGCAGTACGCCATTCCATTTATTTCTTTTTTGACACGTTTTAACCTTTTTTTTTTTAACCTTTTTTACCCTATATTTATCTTGGGCTAAGACTGGTACTTATAAGAAGATACTTGTAGGAAGTGAAAGAGGGCAAAAACCGTAAAAAGGAAAATCTAATCGATTTAATTTTTTGAAAAATCGGTAAAAAAGATTTTTTTAGCACCACGTCTTACTATCTGTTCGGGTTATACGTTTATTTACTAATTAAGCTAATGGTGTTGAGGATTAGGAAGGTTATATTAAGAATAAGTGTATCTGCATTTGCTTGGAGTGAGAGTGGAAAACCCTTTTGGAAAAACCACCCACAGCACACTTGAGCGAGATTCTAACCTCGTTCTCTGCATAATCGGCAGTCCAATCTGTGAATGTAGCACTTTAGACCATGCAGCCACCAAAGCGGGTAAAGAGGGTAAGTAAAAAGGGTATAAGTATAAAGAGGATTAAAAGAACAAAACTATCAAATATAGCAAAAAGGGAAAACCTAATAAATAAGCAAAAAGGGCAAATGGAGTCAAAAGAGAGAAAAGTAAATTTAATAAAAAATAAAAAGGGTATAAGGATTAAAAGGGGTCACAGTGATAAAAAGTGTTAAAAGGTTAAAAAAGATAAATGGGGTCAAAAGGGTAAACTTGATAACAAGGGTAAACAGGGTAAAAAGGGTAAACAGGGTAAAAAGGATAAACGCGAGGGAGTAGGGGGCAGGGGAAATGGGGTAAAAATGATAAACAGGGCAAAATGGTTAAACAGAGCAAAATAGATAAATGGCGATAATGGGCTGAGAAAATATTTTTATTGGATCTACCCTCTGTATTCTTTTTGCCCTTATTACACTTTTTTCACTTATTGCCCATTTTACCCTTTTAAACCACTTTACACTTTTTACTCTTTTTACTTACCGTTTTAATTATTTTGATTGGATAAACTTTATTCCTCTTTTATCCCTTTTAAACTTTTTATCCTTTTTACCATAACATATTTCTCCCGGGCAAAGCCTGGTACTTCAATGCTATTATAGTATAAATTTAATAATAAATTCAAATCGAAAATTAAAAACTGCAAGAAAATTGTGGTTAAAAAATTTACACCTTTCTTGGGCAACAGTAAAATGTTTACTAATCTCCACTATTATAGTTAGCAGTTCCTCTGTCTGGGAGAAAAATTATCGAAACCCAGAAGACCTAGGAAGCTGAAATTTTGCATGAAGGTCACCCCAAACTCAAAAGGGTGCAGGAATATATGGTGACCAAAAATTCCCCACTGGAGTTCTCAAACTGAGGATGAAGGTTCCAAAAGACCAAAGTCGACAAAATTAGAAGCTCAGAAGACCTAGGAAGCTGTAATATTTCAAGCAGGTAGCCCCTAACAGGAATATGTGTTTGTAGGGGGGGCATTTACTAAAATACGAAGAAGTATTTACAAAAAAAGTTGTTTATAATGAAATCTTCAATTAAGGAACAGTTTCATACTTTCATAGTAAATATTTATCTACTATAGAGTCTTTAGTTGAAATGCACCGTTCATATTTTGAGGGTCACTAAAAAAGAGGGGTTCCCATTCGTAATTATTTTCCAACAAATACCAATGGGACACATTATAAGACCAGAAATGAAGACGTTCATTTTTAAATGGGTATTATGCTTGTAAAATAATATTTATCAAGTTTAATTTTTTTCGTATAGACGGAGAAGGATAATATTTTGCACGAATCTAATAGTCACATTGGTGGATCAGAATGTTATTGTCATGCAGAGATAAGAATAAAACAACTAGAATGTTGAAAAGTCAACTCTACAGTATCAATGTAAAGAAGGGGAGACAGAAATGATAAACTAATCCAAACTTATATCTTCTTATACATTAGGTCTAGCCGATGATTTATTTTTTATTTATTTTGCACTGTGTCCTAATACCCGGTCGGGTTATACGCTGATGATTTATCAAATATTATATTAATCACAAATTGTTGTGCATACGACACGACAGAGTTTATTATGGCAATCTCAGAGATAATATTATAAGTTCTTCTCCTTACATTTTATAGCTAGAGTAAAACTAAATTACACTAGAACATTGTTAGTCCGAACTAATTGGGACCGAAGCTTGTTCGCATTAACAATAGTTCGAATTAAGCGAGAGAACGATATTTTCACGCATTTTAAATTACAGTTTAATGAGTTTAATCAAATTTTCATTTATTTAACTGATGTATAACACATAATAAGTATGTACAGTAATTAGTGTTAGCTATAGGAAAACACACTGTAATGACTACAACATGTAATTATTATCAAATATCACTGTTTCTTACAATTATCTTTAAACTTTGAGATTGTTAACTAATAAAGTATATTTCATTTTACTTAATTTTTTCTCCCTATTTTCCGAAAAGTGTGTTCGGATTATCCAGAATTTTGGACTACCTGGGTTCGGTCTAATGGGGTTTAACTGTATCTAAAAAATATATGAACGCGTACAGTACACAGAACAATGTTTTCAAAATTCAAAACTGTAAGTAATACATTTTTTTAGAAAGACAATACTCTAGTGTCCAAATGGGAAAACTTTCCTAAATTCCATATTTGCTATACAAATACTAGCGTTAAAAATACAAGTTGCATTTTTTAATTTTCTTTTTTTTTTGCATCGCGTTCAGGTTATACGCTTATGTACTAATTACACTAATGGCTTTAGGGATTAGGAAGTTTAATTTTTAGGAAGTGCACCCTCATTTGCATGGAGAATGAGTGAAAAACCATTTTGGAAAAACCACCCTTTGTATACCCAACCGAAATTCGAAACTCGATCTCCCCGTCATCGGCAGTCTAGTCTACTGCTAAAGTAGTGCGTTAGACCATGAGGGCACCAAAGCGTACTAGTTATCCTCACTTGTGAATATATATCTTTTGTAGTTAAAATAGTTATTACTGTAGATCTATGACAAGTAAAAAAATACTGTTACATATTTATATTTGATCTGAGTATATGATTCAATTAAATATTTTATTTTGGTTAGGGTATATTTTAACCAAAAATTTGTAGCTCAAATATGTAAATGTTATTTTATTATAGCTCAGGTAGAAGGGAAAAATATTTCATGACTGAATAGCCTTCATAGTAATCTTCTCCAGTAATAGCCACCCCTTATCCCCCCACTCTGTCAAAACCACTTGACAGCAGTATTTGTCAACTCGAGACTAGCTTTTTTCTAGTTTACCTCATAGCGGTACCACTGGAGTAGGGGTAGAGAGGCGGGAATCTAAAGGTAGTGATGAGAACTAGAAAAAATCTACACATTATGGTTGCTCTCAATATGGGAAGTGATAGAGAAAAATAATTTTTTCTTCGCAAGAAGCATATTTTCAGTTTTATCGCCCTGGAAGTTGTTCTTAAACGTCTACCCTGACGCTACACCACTAGCAATATACCTAAATGATTTCTCTCAACACTAACCTCTGACAATCCTGAGAAAGCCTGCATCCTTCGGAACTGAAACCTATCTAATTTTTCTGTAATACCTCCTTCCCTCTTAAAGCTGTACACAGGCTAGTGATGATAAACTTTTTACGAGATAAATCACTACTATCGTTTTGGCACGAATCGGGACAACCTGGTTAAAGAGTTAACAAGATAGTAATATACTGTCCCTCTCACACACATACTTAACTTATGACCGGCCTCCTGTTCTAGTGGTCAGCTACTGATCAAGAGATATTGGGTTCGATTCTCGGTGGTACCATAGGCAATTTTCCCTGAAGGAAACTGTTCCTATGGTCATTATGGTCTGGTTAAATAGGCTTAAGCTAGTTTAAAGTCACTACCTTTATAATCACTATCATCACATTACCTCATTACGGGTACGACGTGTAGACAACCTCCTATGGTGTACACTGGGCTACGTTCTGGGCCCAGTGCTGCCAACCCTAGTACCCAACCAAAACAGTAGTAATAACTTTAAAAAAACAGGAAATTACAGTAGATGTATTTAAAAGTGGTGAAAAAATAGTTGAGTTTTCATGATTTACCTGGTATTCACGTTTACGACCACACCGTTTTCACGGTTGACCTGGTATCGATGTTAACGAAATGTTTATGACCAAGACAATACCAGAGCTTGGTTTGGTAACGCTTTCCTTGACCAGACTAAAGAGTATGGTTACGACCAATGAGCCGAGAATTTGTGTGTCAATTTCAAAACAGTATCACTTCTCTTGTTAGATTTAAACGGGTATAACTTCATAGTCAATGGATTCTAAGTATTTGCAAACTAAAATGGACAACAATTACTAGCTATTAAAAAATAGTAATACATGACAGTAAGTAGGTACTTAAAACATTTTATTTATGGATAAAAGCGAGTATTATTATGATCCAGGCCTATTTAATATTACATACTTACCTCGTGTTTTCTTAAGGTTAATTTTGGAAAGATATGTTTAGCTTAATATGTTGTGTAAATATTAGGACTAGTCAAAATAAGCACCAATCTAACTAAGAATAAAATTAAAAATCTCATTTACCATTGATTTGCAGTACGTAGTAAGATTACATCAATTCACCTTCCAGCTGATGGACCTACTCCACCCCAACCACCATTTTTGTTTAAGAAAAACATCTCAAAATTGTTTTCGCACTAAACCTTGGCCAAAACCACTTAGTCATAAACCCTCGATATCAAGACAATCGTGAAAACTCACCTATAAACACTAAACTCAAATGTCTACAACGCTGCGTATAAGCTTTTTCTTCCCACACCCTTCAATTCCTTTATATCAAAGAGTCAATCAGTGGGGTTGGAAACATACAAACATAATAACAGGAGAGTTATTAATTTTATTTGAATTAAACAGTAGACCAGTAGACAAGGTTAAAATACAGGAGATTTATTGGAAAAACAGTAGGGTTGAGAACATTGTCTGTGCCACCAGAGCGGCTAATAGTCTACACACCTAGGTGACCAAATTAGATAATAATATATCTCTCCTGGTCAAAATATTCCATATGATAAAAAAAAGCATACATTTGACGGTAATAATTGTGGACCCACATGTTTGTTTTTAAGATGAGAGTAGTCAATGATTATATTAGTGTAGTGGTGTTTTTTTGGTTGAATTAAGGGGTTTTTTCCGAGTATAGCAACTGCAAATGTCTGAGTCTCTTTCACGAAGTAGTCCCTCAGAATCCAGAAAAGGTGATAATCATTGTAAAAGGGTGATTAAACTTTTATAGTTTTTGAGGAGAGTGATTGTTGTGAAGATTGCTTTTTGAAGTAATTTCATAAACAAAAGTATTGCATTTTCTAATACTCTATGAGTAGAGATAGGGTAAAATAGCTTTAATTTTCAGTTTTTTTAGCACTAATTATTGTAAATTTAGCGTTTTGTGGCATAATTTAGCATTTTGTAGCAAAATAGGTAAAAATGTATTTCGTCAATGTTTTTAGGGCCTATACAAAGGATTTATGATAAAAGCAACGACTAACGGAATGTGGCGATTAGCCGGATGGGCTGTGGAAGGCACAGGATGCAAGTAAAACCCGAGCTGAAGCACACAGACGAGTGAAACTCAATGATTTTTTAATCACTTATTTCCGCTGAAAAACATCGTTTTATAGAAATTCTCAGCATTTTATTTAAATGCACAGCATTTTCAGCGAATTCGCGTCTATTTCGCTAAATATAACAATTTAGCTAAAATACTCTCAAAATCACGTTTTTCGCGTTAATTCGCGAAATAAAATCGCTTTAAACACTTTCAAATGCCATAAAACGCAAAGAAAACTTATAAATACCCCATTTTCGACCCTTTTTTTTCTTTTCGCGTTTTTCGCAAAAGCGAATTTACCCTATCTCTATCTATGAGTGAGGAGTCCAGAAAAAATATGCTATTTTCTGATCTTATGGATGAATCGTATCATGTAAAAAGCGACTCTGTAAGATGAACCAAAATGAAATTCAAAAGAGTAAATCCTAGTCTTCTCTTTTGAGAGCTAATATGAATACATTTAGGACTATACTAATGGTATCATTACACGAGAGGACCTAAATTCTCCCAGCCATTTCCCATAAGAGGTCATGCCATGTATAAGGGAGCTGCTCGACTATGTGACATGGCATAACACAAGGTCTAGCGTGGCATGTGTTGCATTTTGCATCTCAACCCCTTAATCCACCTCCCACTTCCTAGCACCCCATTCCCCTCCCTCCTTTTTAAAATAATTTTGTCATGGCAGGTTGCATCTCAGTCTCCTCTTCAAGCTTAACCCTTCTAAATCATTTTTATTTATTATTTACCTCACATCACACACAGACAGCAAAACGGTAATTTCTCCAAGGACAGTGCGGCAATTTTCCTTCTTTTATCTCCTCTATTGGATGATCTCTCAGCTACTTGAACCCATAACGATGGAATACTCTCTCCACGCCCTCCCTCTCTTCTCCTATGCCCATTCACTTCCAAATAGCTTAGGACTTAAGGTGTTTTCCATCCTCTTTCTAGGAAAATTTCAGTGCATTTAACCTAGTCAACACACTGGCCTACAAGTATTGCAATATAACACCCAAACCCATAGTGGTATGCCTCTTCTCATCCAACGCGTTTATCTTATGAGCCCTAGATTTTAACGTACTTTTCCATTCTCTTTCCAGGCAAATGCAAATGTACTTCACCTTCCTAACGTAGAGCTTTCGTGGATAATGATACAACAACCCAACCTTAGACTGAAAATTAAACTCTAACCTTACAAGATGGCCACCATGCGTTGTGAAGTTATGCGTATTGCCACTCAGTCCCTTAACCCCTCCTCCCGAAGTGTAGCAAAAAATAAAGAG
Organism: Timema bartmani; assembly: GCA_902151455.1. Classification (NCBI taxonomy): domain Eukaryota; kingdom Metazoa; phylum Arthropoda; class Insecta; order Phasmatodea; family Timematidae; genus Timema; species Timema bartmani. The sequence goes on from CABFWB010007808.1 coordinate 8,928, forward strand.
GCTTCCTCAATGCCTTTGAGCAGGTTCAAACAGATTGCCAGACTCACTCTCTACTGATGACATAATACTCGGTACAAGGTATTCTCGCACCAGCAGACTCTTACAAACCTTTTGGACGGTGTCATCTCTACTCAATGGTGGTCAAGGGGTAAGGTGTCAAGACTTCTATGCTAGAGGTCCAGGGTTCAATCCTCGGTCTCTGCACAGATTTATCTGATTGCCAAACCCTTCCTTCACCTCTGACAAGACGTGTATTAATCACAACTTGTAAATGTGTGGAGTGCCAGGCCTCCACCATGGTTCGGATCCCACGTTAAACTGTAGGTCCTCCATTTTCATATCACAATCACCCTACCATTACACATTAGCNATATCACAATCACCCTACCATTACACATTAGCGTAAGTGTGTATAACCCGAACGGGTAGTAAGACGCGGTGCTAATAATATGATTCCTCAATCCGAATTATACTTCAATCATTGTGTTCTAAGCCTGTTTAAACTTGTCTGGATGAAGGCTGATAGTAATAGAGGCATTCAGGTATTGTTACAGTAAGAAAAGATGTGGCTTATTTACATTTAAAAAAAAATAACTTAACCTGCTTATTACTTTTTACATCCATTACTGTTTCCAACCTGTGGCCTGGGTCAGTTTTTTATTCAAGCCATATATTTTCCACTACCGGTTTGTTAGGTCTGTTGTAGCTTCATAGGCCTTATATATAATTAATCTAACTAAAGATTAGGACATGCACAGTATCCAGTCCCCAGCCGTTAATTCATCACTGTGAAAGAGAAAACAATATTTCACCAATGATGGATTTTTCTGCCATGCTGGGAATCGAACCTGGAATCCTTAGCTCAGGAGACAGACACGCTACCAATTGAGCTAAGATGTTGGATAGGTTAGGTTACAACTTACTAGAGTTAGATTTTACTGCAATTTTATTCCAATACGTGAAGTAACAGAAGCTTACACAGGTTTGCGAAGCATGGGGCGTTCGGGTATCCCCAAACTGCCGGAGGAAATTTTTTTACTATTATATACACCTAGAAGCTTTTTTGGAAGGTTTTTAAAATTGGTATTTGTTAACTTGTTTGTGGATGAACTGAAGAAAAGTTGTCCAAACGTTGAGTTAATGGAAATTTTTCATCAGTATACCACACTTCTACCATCTACATTCGAGTACTCAGCTGTTTCCAGTGCCCATTGGGTTCTGTCTGCAAGCATCACACATTTGGTAGAGAAGTATTCTTCCACCGTATTTGTATCTCTTAATTTGTTTACTGTGTGGGTTCTGTTTTTGTTTTTAATGTCATTAAGTTTGTTATTTTTTACCAGAAAATTAAAATATAGTCCTTTTATAAACATCAGGACGCACTACACATTAGATAGCCGACTATCTTTTTGGTTCCTGAGATGTAACAACAGTTCCTTATGAATAACGATGGTCCATGCACCTATTAATCAGTTTTTCTAATAGGAAACAATGTCTAAGAATAAAACAAATATTTAAAGTGAAACTATTGTTTACACCTATTTTATATAATATTAAAATACTAATTTATGTAATTAATTGAACGCATTTCTCAATTTATTTTTTTAAATAATGTTTCTCAAATTAATAATTAAATAGTAATCTGTCTTTTAGTATAAAAACCTATGAATACTAGCACATAAGAATAGCTCAAACTAGACCTAGAAAATACAGGAGCGCCGTTACACTAATTCACATATGTAGATAAATAAAATATGTCTTGATGTTAATCATCGCAGAGGATGGTATTTTTGTATTTAACAGAGTTAAAAAAAAATCAGAAAAGGAGAAAATATTTAAAAAATAAAAGTAGAGTGCAAATTGTCCCACTATTGTATTTTGACCCTTATACAGAGCTAAAAATGAAACTATTTTTAACTATTTATTTAAAATTTATTTAGTTAACTCCAATATATTATATTAGTATTAAGATTTTATTCAGGGTGGGTTTTTATAGAATTTTAAAGAGGTTGAAGAAGGGTTGGAAGCCTACAGTATATTTAGCAAATATACAGGGTGTTTCAATAGGAATAACAACTATTTTGGGAGGTTCTAGTATTGATTATATTGATTAAAAAAGTTCATATAAACATGTGTCCAATTATTGATGGATGCGGAGATACAGCCGTTTGAATCTGGTATTGGTGCGATGAAGCTACTTTCACCCGTGATGGTATCAACAATACCCACAACTCACATTGGTGGTCTGACGAAAATCCAAATACTACTGTGGAAACAAATTTTCAACATTGTTTCTCTGTAAACGTGCAGTATGGTATGATCGACAATCAGATGATTGAGCCTGTTATGATACAAAATCGTCTTACAAGGCCCATTTATTTATAATTTCTGCAAAATATACCTTTCACTACTTTTGAAGGTGATTTCCTTGGCTACAAGGATTGGCATGATCCTTCATCATAACGGAGCTCCTATTACAGTTGTCAGGCGACACAATATCTAAACCTAACTTTCCCTGAAAGATGGATCGGCTGTGGTGGTCCCATTCATTGGCCATCAAGGTCTCCTGACCTAACTTGCTTAGATTATGGATAGTGCTGCCCTTATAAAAGAACATCAAGATGACCTCAGAAGAACAATCAATACTTTTACCACAAGAGTTGAAAAGTGCATTGAGTTTGGAGGTGGGTTTTTTTTAACATTTATTGTGAACTGTAAATTATTTGTCAATTATATGTGTTTTATATTGTCATTTAAACAGTCAATAAACACAAGCAAGTCATTTATCATTCTTTAAAACCAATAATATTGGTCTTTTATGTACCAGTTTCAAACAGCTGTATCTCAACATTATTTGAGAATTACACACATGTTTAAATACTTTTTTTTTTACTCAGAATAATCAATACTAAAGCATTAAAAATATTTTATATTCCTCGCAAATCATCCTGTATAGGATATTGATAGTTTGTCGGTAGTTATTATGAATATAAGATTAAAATAGGTTAAATTAAATTTTGAAGATAAATGGAGGGTGTATCTACTAAATCAAAAGAGATGAGTGAATAAATATAAAATTAATACAAATACTGATATTTTGTTTAATAGCTAGTAGAACTAATTTAATTACTTCAAATAAAAATAATTTTTGAATCCATAATTTAACTAACAACAATTTTTTAATTTTAATTTAGTAGCCAATAAAATTAACTGTTGACAAAAATACAGCATTTATATATACAGTTTTTTTTACAATACATATTTACAACAAAGTCAAAAGTTAACAAATTAGAAGCAAGGAAGAAATAATTCAATGCACAACAATTTACAATTTATTGCTAACATAGGGAAAAATCAAAGAAAACAAAAAAACGAAAAACATAAAAACAAGAAAAAACATTTAGGTTAAGAGATTTATGACTATAGTCCAAAATGTCAATTTTCACCAAATATACCACAATATTATTTAAATGATATGTAAATAGGCAATTTAAATTTTAGCTTTTAATTTTTTTAAATAGTAACTCTAATAATTTTGATTAATTTATTCTATCAAAAATATGAAATAAAATAAAAATAATGTCAGAGTTAGATTCTAATATGTTAATGGAAAGAGAGAATAAAAGACAACTCAACCATAATAAACATTTTTTCTCTATTGGGTGTCTCAATAATACAACTTTAACTGATAGTAGGAACACAATTAGGCAAAACTAGAATGTACCAAATGTGTTGAAGTAATTGAATGTGTAGGTGATTTGGAGTTACGATAATTTATTTAAATATTTAGAAAGTATTTAAAAAATCAATCATCTCGTTAATGAATAGGAAATAAAATAATTTAAACGAATAATACACAACTAATATTATTTTTCATATAAAGTAAAATTTTTTAAAAAACTTTTATCCAAATAGGCGGTTCTTTATTATTGGTGGCAGAAGAAAAATGCTTTATTTATTCAGTCTTTTGGGAGTGAATATTTCATATTTGAAAAGGATCTGATGAGAATACAATTTTAAAATATTTGAGCCAAAGTAAAATGATTATCATATGATAACAGTGTCTTGTATGTCAAGGTATTCTGGTTTGATGGAGTTAAGTTTAAAAGAGTTTGTTTTCTAATATCTGATTTTTATTTAACTGGTTGTCATACTCTATTGCAAGATTGGATAAGTACACATTTTTGATCGTCCAAACCACAGAGTTTGTTTTAGATCCCAGCAACAGTGTGGGTGTTTTGTAATTTTTGGCAATTCTTCAGCTTAAAACCAATTTTTGAGAAACGTCACAACTTTTTTTTATAGCAAAAGTGTGTCCATACTTTCACAAATTAACATTAATCATATATAGATGCTCCTTTGAAAAAAATCATTCCAATTAAAGTTAGTTATACATTTGACAACTTTTAAGAGCTAAGAACAATGTTTTGTGTTACTATTAATTGTCATATATTTTTATTATTCAAAATTGTGGACAATTTTGGCTCAAATAGCACTACATTCAAGTATACAAATGTTTTTATGCCAATTTATGCAATTCCTCTTCAGAGTATGATTTTGTGAAAAAAATTAATAACATAGGAATGATATTTAGTTTGCATGAGAGGTGATACTTGATGGTAGATATACATGACTTACCCAAGAGTTTACTTGCTTTAGGTCTATTAGTGTTATTTCTATAAATACACATTAAAGAAAATGTGTGCAGAGATACTCCCAAAGATAGTTACAATCTTGCATGATGCTTGTACAACTGTTGATGTCAGAAGTTTGCAGTGTGCAAATAATAGCTTTATGAGATGCACTAGTTACTACTTAAACACCCCCTATATGCAAAGCTATCACTATGTTAAAAGGAGATAATAAAGAAATATTTTCAATGCTCATGTTGTCATTACCCTACCTTAGTTGGCGATGTTACCTATTTTAAAACCTAAGCCTCAAACTTATTTTGGCTAACATTTTCTGTTTGTTTTGTTACAAGAAATCCCCTTCTTAAAAGAAATTGTACAAATTTGTGTACACCAATAAAACCATTTTTCTATCTTTGACTCTGGTTTCACTGTAAAACTAAATAAAATCATAAATTAGTTTAATTTAGCACAACATATAAAGATAATCTATAGAATATCGGTATTTTAAAAAGAATTTCAGCAAGTTTCAAATAAGTGTTTGGTAGAAAAAAGAATTAACAGTTGTAGATATTATTAAAAACACTGTCATTATCAATTTAGAAAGAATTTTTATTGATGATGATAATAATAATAATAATATCATATATATGTCATTATCAATTTAGAAAGAATTTTTATTGATGATGATGATAATAATAATAATAATAATAATAATAATAAATAATAATAATAATAATAATAATAATAATAATAATAATATCATGTATATATATTATATATTATTACATGTTAAATTATTTTATATTTTAGTCTATTTTCATGTGTTAATTTTACATTTTATTTTTTATTGACATAAATAATTTTAAATAAATACGCAAATTATATTAAAAAGTGATGTACTTAGCCTCCAACACTGCCCAAATATTAGAATATTGTAATTAATTTATACCATAACACAGTTATTTTCTTCAATACATTTGGTATCAGTTTTTAATGTTGCATTCAAAGCAACTGATATATAAACATTAACAATTATGATCAGTTGGTCTTCAACACAAACACATTATAAGCTCTCACACTAAAAGTCAATTGCCTGGTTACATAAAAATTTAATATAATTATTTAACAAAAATAATAGTAAAAGAAATTTACTGAAGCATTTAAATACACGAGTGCTTCAGATCTTGAAACAAAATGTTTAGAAAGAAAGAGTTATATTTAAAGACAAAATAAAAATAAGAATAACAAGACAATATTCTCAATAAATGACACTTTCTAAACAATCAATGTTCAACAGCATTCATTTTATAAATATATATTTATATTTGTATAAATAATTCTTATTTTTAGAAATGACTTAGCAACCATAGTAACAATTCAAAAACAAACATCAGCAGGCATTAATGAAGTGAATACATAAAAAGGTAAAATAACAGAATAGCAACATTTAAACCAAAATGTTTCGGTGCCATAATTATTCATTTAATAATCTCATATCATAACTTTCTTAGATCTACACTTTAACTCTTCATATACCTTTTAGTTTCTCCCACCCAACTATTGATATACTGTACAAAATTGTTACATTTGCTAACAACATTTTGAGACTGCGTTGATCCAAAATACATTTCCTCCTGGCACAACTCAATAGATCCAGACATGGCTTTTTTCTTGATTTTTTTTATAACAAATTAATGGTTCAGTTACAGAAATTAATATTTTATAAAAAAAGTCCTATTAATAATTTGCCATCAAATATTCTTGTATATCTTTTAAATCATTACTTTTGTATATTTATTTTTACAGACCTGTAAACAAGAAGAATTTTGATAGTGAAATAAACAGGTAAAACAAATAAAAAATAAAATAATAAAAAACATAAAAATGAGAACATCATGAATGGGGGCTGGGGGGGGAGAGTACTAATACATCAAATTGAACTGAATCAAATTAAATCATATCTAAAAGAAAACAAAATGTAAGTCCCTAAGAAAATAAAACAGCAATTACGAAAAACCAATTTATGACTATACTAAAATATTTGAAAATCTACAACTACTGGCTGGTGGAATAAAGTAGGGACATCCCCCAATTCTAGCATTTCTTAGTAAAGCAAAAACATATCTAATGAGTTCTTAACCAAATGATTTAGCATAATTTGTAACATAAATTCCAAAGTTACCAGGTGTGATGCATTATAAAAAACATAAAAAAAGTAAAAAAAAACCTATAATTTGTTAAATGTTTCAAAAACTGGACACTTTTGTTAATGTATGGCAGGAAGAACCATTAATATTTTTCCAATAAAAGGTTATAAAAGGTTTTTTGCTAAAAACATATTTTGTTTAATGTTGAGGTTATGGCTAGTTTGGTAATGCTTATTAAGTTGTGAAGCTATAGTAATAATAATAAGACTATATATAGCAAAGCATTATGAATTGGGCCCAGTGAAAGGGAAATTTGTTTTTTCACAACAACTATCAATATTCAGACACACCTCAAAACATTCAAAAGATTATTACAAGCTAAGTTAATATCAATCTGCAGCAACTTAGCTCAACATACCTATACCATAGACAATAATTTATCTCCCTAATTTAGGTTTAAATTATGAAATGCTGCGTTTAAGAAGCCACAAACAATGATATGATAATGTGATATGGCAAAACTTGAACTTTCTTTGCATATCCAAAGCTTAACTAACATAAATCTAAAAATTAAATTATATGATTAGAAAAATACTATGTCAAAACAATAATGATAGTAGGATTAGGCAAACATACAAACCTACATTATCTTTCATCAGTTACAGGAGATCAGTGTTTAGGGGGAAAATACAATCTTTGATTATATTATTTAAAAACCTGATTTTTTTAAAGCTATTTGGACATGTTTTCTCTTCTTATTTACCCCGATATAAATTATTATTCATTTATGATGCCTTAATTATTTGAGATATGATTTAGGAAACAAGTATATATATATAATTAAGTAGTATTATTCACAATAAAGTAAAAAATGTGTGACTTGGGAGTATTAAATATTTACAAAATTAAATACCTTGAAGATTTATGAATGGTTATGACACCATCATTTACATCACAGAATATTAATGAGATGTAATGTGAGTACAAACATACCTCTCAATCCTCGTTGATCAATTTCTATGTGAAAGGTAGAAATACTGTGTTGAACAATTTAAACTTAAATAATCCTACTCCTTATTTCTATTGGTATTATATATAGCATTAAGTGGAAAAAATCAAAAGGTATGCCTTGTAGAAGGGATTAGTGAAGACAGTAACATTATATAATGTGATAAGAGGAAGGTATTTTACTATTGTGTAACAAAACAAGGATTATTATGTTGTTGACCAGGGCCATAAAATATCCTTAGAATGCTGCATTATGAGTAGGGAGCTTCTATTTAACTATAAGCTATTAATCTCTAATTCAAATTTGAAACTTAGAAAACCTGATGATAATATAAGGTTTGATTTCCCATATAGGCATATTTTTTTAAAAATCTGATTTTATGCACATTAGCTTTTTAGTTTCTATATTAAATAGAAATAATAAATTATATTAGTTGTTAAAATGTAAATTTACATTAAAAAAATCATGAATCTAAAATTGGTTTGATATTCAACAGATCCATCCATACATTAAACACTAGAAAAACTTTACAATGTGTGGTAAGACAGGTGTAAGTTGTATAGCAGCTAGAGTAAAACTCATTTTTAAATATGTATTTGTTGTTACAGGCATGAAAAGTATAATTTTCAATTATGAAAGATGTTTCATGAGCAGTGCAGTCTAAAAAAATACTTCTCACTATGGAACTTGTTTTTAGCTAGTTATTTTATATTTTAAGGGTTAAATAAACAGTTTCCTGTGGAAAATAAATGAATATTTTCTTTATTTTAAGTGCTATCTGACGTGCTTAGCTATACATTAACTGTGGATTAACGTGTTCGTCAAAAAATAATTGTGAGTTGTTATGTTAAAGTTCTCTACTTTGTTCGCTCTGCCTAGATCTCCAGCATGAGACACCCAATCAAATCTAAAATCAAATAACCTGTTAATGGAAAGCATGTGTATCAATGTATTGTGCCAAGACACAGCATTATAATTTGAAAACATTCAATGAGACAATGATGTAAAATGTGTGTTTATCCACTAGAAGATAAAATATGTTGATATTCAGCATTGCACCAGGGGTAAAAAAAACAGCATAGTATGTAAACTGCTGTACCATTTGAGTAGATTCGAGCGTATTTTTGGGGAAAGTGTGAATCAAGCTTTAGTAATTTATTGTATTTATATATTACTATTGAGAATATAATGATATTATTGTTATTCACCAATTTGTCGCACTACATCAGAAGAAATGATATTGAAGGCTACAATTATTTAGTAATGGCCTAGTGTTATAAAAGTATTGATAGTATATAACATTATAGGTGTTTTAACAAACATTTTAATATCCCATAATCTGCAAAATTAACTGATTATTTAACATAAAACATTTAAAATAAATTGAATATTAATCAAATACGACTCGATTACGGCTGATCTCTGTAATTATAATAATTTATCCTCCAAGCTTTGCCTTTCACATATACTTCATTTGTAGTGTGCTTTCTTCCATACATTATTACACTTAACAAAAGATCACACATTAACTTATTTTAGACGCAGCATTTCATAAACCTTCTAGGAAAGTTATGAAATAGGTATATTACCTTATCAAACACTATAAATTGGCAATTAATAAAGGACAAAGCTTTCAGTACAGTAATGCAAAAAGTCAGAAAATGGTACCACTTTTGGTCACTAGGATGTACCCACTGCCAAACAATTTATGTTTCACACCAGACATTCCACCCGCTAACAAAATAGATTTCTTTCTTTCATCCAGATGATATAACACAAACATATCTATTCAACCTTTTTATTATTGTCACTATTTGTGTTCAACCTTTCCATAAGTATGCATTATTATAAAATAATATCTTCATAGTAGATTGTTTATTTACAGCAAAATAATTTGCAGCACTTTAATGCTGGGAGTTTTACTTAACTTTTCAACAAACTTACAAAATACTTTAAAAAAGACCACATTTATTGGTTCAGTAGATATATGGTAGACATTTGGTGTCACTTTATGCACTTAATGTCAGTTTCAACCTTGGCTTCTGGTTTCCCAATACCTCTCCCCAATGATCACACATTCTGTTTTAAATGCATACTCAATCATACTAAAATAATAGTTAGCTTCAAAAATAAATACCAATATACACATCATTTAAATACTTCAGCAGCAGTAGCAGAAGAAGACAAATTAATGCCCATTATAATAAATAACTTTTCCATTAGAGTGCACTATCTCAGCCATAACATCAAGCCAACCTGAAAAAATTTAAAAATATTTTAAAACTTTCCTGAAAAAGAAATAAAATTGTGTAATATTTATAATATAAAAACACACACAGGTAAGGAAAGTCTTCAACTTTTGATTTTGTAAATCAAAGCTCTGAACATAGGCTTTGGGTTTATTCTGTGTCAGGAATATTTTTATTTCGTTATTTCAGGTAATGAGCATATGGATGTGTGAAACCATCTGCATTTTGAAGCTATCTCCTACAAATGCTACTTAGGATTGAGTATTACAGTTATATATAGAAAGAGATTTATGATATTACAAATATATTTACAGGTGCCCCTCAATATAGACAGTCTCATTTTACATATTTTCAATACTATCAAAATAAAATCGGCATTGTTATGCAAAAACGCATAACTGGTGAAACTGGAACCATTTGTAATTTAAGAGATCTATACAGTACTTTAATAGGAGCCAGGGTATTTACGGTGTTTTATTCACAGAATGGTCATTAGTGGGTGAGATGGACTCATTACTTGATTAATATGTATGGTCCAAATTAATGAGGGAGCATTGTAGACATTATCGATGAAAATAATTCTAGCAGGCAGAGGATCATAAAAGTTGCTAGAGACTCAGCTCTTTGGTTTGCTACACAATTATACAGGCTGACATTAATACAGTCTAAGCAATTCTTTTTTTATCCCTTATACAAAGGAGTTGAAAATTGCCAGTTCACTTACCCGGCCTTCAAGGAAGAGAGAGAATTATACAGACTTACTAGCTTAAGTTGATTGATCCAATTAAGTTAATTTCAGTATAAATGTATCATGTATACTATACAGTATATAAAATACAGTAGCCCCATGTCTTCTTTGGTGCTGATTGACAGTTCACAGCCGACTTCTGACATTCAAAATTTAGGTATATACCTAAATTTTGACTGTCAGAAGTGACAGCTTCTAAACACATGTTTTTTGCAGATCATATGGTTCGGCGTAGGGATACATAATTAGTTCTAGTAGCTTTTCAAAGCCGTCAGCTGTCAGCTGTGAGCTGTCAGTCAGCACCAAAGAAGCCATGGGGCTACTGTAGTTAGCCAATACATTTCTCTAAAAATTTTAGATAGTTTTTCTTTATTTTTTGGAAAGCATCACTATTTTATCTTTATTAAAATTTTATTAGCTTTTTGAGACATTTTCTTGGCATCAGTTAACTGTGCACAACACGAGGATACCTGTATAGTCATTAACTTGAATAACGATTGGGAAATTACCTTACGTAAGGGAATCAGAATTTTTTTTATCACTGCACCTTACTACCTGTTCAGGTTATACGCATAGTCAGGATATGGTTCAAAACATTGATTCCTATGTTTAAATGTTAGAGATAAAACATTATGCATTTACCTGTTTGGTCAATATATCTTTATGAAAAAAATATAATTTTAGAACTTATTAACACATTTTGAGCAAACTTGGTGAACACACAGTCCTCACAAAGTTAAATGATGCAGACTTGTACAATTCCTTTGGCCTATATTCACCAAAAATTAAGAGCCATTAAAAAGTGGTTAAAATTGGCAAGCTAAACATGACAAAGAGCGGAGCTAGATATATCAAGGTTGACATACTTCTAAAATAATTTCTATATCATACAATTTTTTTTTTAATATTATGCATTATTATGAAGATGTATCTAAAACAGGCAGATCAATAAACCGATTTGAACCCGATTGGATACACATTTAGTACTCTCTTAGCACACACAAATATTTTATAAATATTTTGTTCTTTCAGTTCCTATTATTTGAATAAGGTGTGCTAAGATTTTAGTCAAACACGTTATTATCTTGTTTCTTTAACGAGTTTCTGATTGAATTAATAAAACAAATAAAAGTGATAATTAAACAAACAAAAAATAATACAAACACCAAAATTAATATTGAGAACCTTAATGTATTTTGGTTTATTGTTTTTAATGAATTGGAGTTAATATAAGAATGCAGTGATCACTGAGCTAGCCAAATCATGGGAATTTAGGTATATAAAAAGTGGACTTGTCACATACATGCTTGAGACTAGATTGTGCTAGGGTCAATCACATGGAGTCAGTGACAGCTTGGGCGATTAATTTAACTGGCTTAGAATATTTGAGCAATTTTAAGAAATAAATACAATTCTAAACGCAGATGGATGAACACTTATTTAAATTTTTAGGCTATCCTAAGGAAGCATTGCTAGACCTCCCCCTTAGAGAACCCATGCTCCAAAGGTTTGTCAGATTTTTGTTAGTTGAAATAAGGCAGAGTTTATTAAATTACTTTTAGTCTCAATATATTATCTGTGTAATAGACACTACAACTTTTCAAGAGTTGGTTGAGAAATTTGAACGCCATGATGCTTTTACTACCTTGGCTGCCTTAAGCCAAGCACATACTTGGAAATATTGTTTCTGAAATGTTTCCTGTTGCTCATAAACATAGGGAAACCGCTTGTAAACGTGGGAAACATATTGTTTGCAAACTGTTAACCAAACATTGTTTCATGTCCAGACCTCAAGGATAGACAATATTCTTTCCTGTCAGGAGTTTAGTTTAGTTAAACAGTGGCTATCAACTTTTTTTTTTCACGTACCCTTAGATATAATTTTTATTCAACTTTGTACCCCCAAAGTTATTAGAACATAGTGCTTGCTATACATATCGTCACCCGAGAATGCAAGTGTTCTATCTCCAAAATTGTTAAATTTGAGATATTTGGTGTTTACGTCTATTTAGAATGCATATGGTTTACGTGCGGTGAAATTGGGACTACTATATAATGACTTAAGAGGATACAACAAACTCAAGTTGTCATCTAGTAACATTGGTTTTATACACATGATCAAACTTCAATGCTCTTTTACACAAAAGTGGAAAATTGGACATAGTACACTTGCATTCTTGGGTGACGATATTCTGTAATTTATATCTAAAATAAATTACAAATAAAATAATGAAAA
>CABFWB010007809.1:0-21915 GCA_902151455.1 Timema bartmani
AGCTTTAGTTCTTGATTCAAAACTGATGTACAGTCGTAGTAAATGGCAAATGAATGTGTCACATTTAAATGCCTTTAAATAAATCCTAGTGTGCTAAATTTTAATATTTTGTTCTTACAATTTACTGTGTTGAATGAGATTGGCTTAATCTATAATTTCGTTTGGGATGATCTATGCGCGCAAACACAAAACTGGTTATGTAAAAATAAAAAATAAAAGGCTCTGAGTAAGGTTTAAAGTATATTACTGAAATATATCAACGTCCCACAGCAGTTCAGCAGTACCATTTTTCAATCAGAAGATTTAAGTGATGGCATTCATAAGCCTAGATTCACTTATGGAGGAACCAGACCCGCAGAAAACTGCAGTTAATTTTTTAGGCATCCTACAAATTGTTTTACACAATAATACTTTGTAGTTTGACGTTACGATGCTGCTGGATCATTGAAAAGTAAATACAATGAAATCCTGGCCGTACTGGATGATACAATAAAATGTTAAAACACAAACATTAACATTGTTTCATAAAGCCCAAAAGCTTTGGTAAAAACATATCTATATTGCTTTTAAATTGCATTCAGAGCAGTCATTTGGGATAAGCTTCTAAAAACTTTGATAGAATAAATAAAGCACTCCAAGAATGTAGAAATGAGTTGTACGTAATTGCAAAATAATATTATGCCCTTCTGGATTATAGTTGATGTTCCAGACTAAGACAAATATGAAGATTTTGAAAAATGGCAAAAGAATTTTGCCCAAAATTTTGATTACATACAGTGAAAAAGCCGAATCAAGAAAAAGAAGTGCTTGTTTGACGAAACACCAGAGGAATTAGTGCCACAATTAAGTGCAAAGGATGCATTTAAGATTTACATTTTTTTATATTACTGTAAAACTAATAGTCACGGAAGTGACAAAAAGACAGTTTTCTTCCGGGCAAATCTTTGTCACAGTTCAACCCAAAGCCTATTCGTCAGACTTAAGGAGAAGCCTTTGTTGATGAGTTTGTGATGTAATCAGACTTGTACAGGAACCAATATATTTAACAGAAATGATGAAATCCTAAATAAATATAAACTTTTTACACATTTTACAAATGTGTATATAGGGGCCTATATTTGAGGATCTATCTTTCGCTAATAATTGGATCAAATGTAGGAAAGATATAGTTTTCCAAGCTAAGGTAAGCCTGGAACTGTATCCGGTCAACTGTGAGCCAATATCGTCTCTTATATGCATCGAGAGCGATATTACTTGTAATATGAACTTTGAGGATGTTAGCAAAGAATTGGCTGCAACGAGAAGCCGATAAAACAAACCTTATTTTCAGAAATGTTATAAGTAGTCGAGATTACAGAGTATTTTTAATATAATTATCAAAAGTTCATATCTTATCTTTATCACAGTATTTTTTTTTCTTATTTTTTAAATAAGATCTTGTCTTTTGATTTTAAATAAATCCTACCTTTGTGGGCCCTCAAATTCGTAAAACTCTGGCAGTGCGTCCACAGTGCGGCGTCCAGTAAGAAATCCAAACCTAACTCAACGGCATCTATAATTTTCTACTGATAGTAATAGTTTTAATACCTACTTCTGTGTTCAAATGGTTTAAGACGTCATTCACGCAATAAACAATCATGAACTGCCAATAACCGGGAGAATCGGAGTTTGAATCCCATTATGTGTATTGAGGGTGTTTTTTTCCTATACGATTTTATATTATTTCTTAACACAAATGAGGGTACACTTACTTTAAAATCAACCTTCCCCATCTCTAACATATTAGAGTGATGCGAACTTAAGCTTGTAACCTGATAGGATAGTAAGACATTGCGCTAAAAAAACATATTAATAGATGATTTAATTTCATTTGTTAATCAAATGGTGATATCAACACACGACATGCAAATTGACTTTACCTAAAACATACCACTTCCTCTTTAACACTTGGCTCTAGAGCCAGGATATGTGAGTTTTGTTTGAATACATTATTTTTAATGGCCGCGAAGAGATTTGAACCGAGAATTCTTGGAACTGTAGTAAAGCTTCTTGCCACCCATAAGGTAGGAAGATGAGCCTGATAACTGCTCGCTCATTTAGGAACCGTTTTATTGAGCCACAATTTTTTTATCAACTTTAAATGCTGGAAGATATTATTAAGGTATGTCAATGTTTACTTATTCGTGACCCCTCGTAGAGAGGAAGTATTGTGATCGTCAGAAAATTAGAATTCAAGATTTTTATGGATGTCAACGTTTCATGACCCTACTAAACCGAAAAAGGTGTTTTGTCGGTGCCATTTGTCTGTCTGTATCTCGGTCTAGAGCCTAAACTATGCTACCGATGGGGATAAAACTTGGAATTTAAGGCTTTAATAAGGTTTTCCAGAAGAATTTGTGCAATTATATATCTAACTCTAAGATTAGGGATAGTTTACTTAAAGGTGATAAGAGAATAAACTGATTTTTATCGAAATCGGTTCTAACGATTTTGATCAAAATTCGTATCTCGGCACTGTTTAACATTACCAACAAATAACGCCTTTTATTTTACTTCTAGGAAAATGAATTAGAGGTTACTTTACATAATCGGATCAATAGTTTTGAACATATAGTCCACCATTTTTTAAGATACGAAAAAATTTATCGTTGAAAAATTTTAAAACTATTAAAAAATCAATAGCTTCCAAGGTATAAACAATTATATTTCTAAAATGGAGGTCTGGGAAATGGGGAGTTGATCGTAAATGCTATATGTTGAACGATGATGTAATGTTTTTCTAAATGTATTAGTCCACGATACTGTTGTCTATAAATAGGGTGTCCCCAACCAACCGGGGGAGGAGGGCTCATTATGTGTTTTATGTTCCTTGAAGTGTATTCAGAATGAAAATGTGTGATATCATCGCATATCTCTCAGTCTTCTGAAACAAATATTGTTGAGTTGATTTATATATAATCTTTGGCTTTAAAATTCCCTAAGCAAACTTGAAGAAAAACTGTAATTTATAAATAATTAATGTAAAGTATAACCACCCCTCAAAATAGTTTTCATCCATGAATACATATTTTAATCCATACCATTACTGTCTTTTCAGGTAAGTTGCTTGCTACCATCAACCCTTGATTCAACTGCTGCCATCCAAATGTAAGTTGCTTGCTACCATCAGCCCTTGATATCAACTGCTGCCATCCAAATGTAATTTGAGAACTTCAGCATGATCTCTTGCCAATATGATCGTACGTCAGATACCTTAAATCCATCGTCCTTTGAGAAGGTCTAAATCATAAGCAACCAATATGATACTGTCCTTGATTGGGAGTTGAGGGATAAAGAGATAATTAGAGAGTATTACAAAATGGAAGCAGTTGCGTGGTGCGAGCCTGGCGGAGATGATAACTTGGAAGTGTTGTTCTCACAGTAGGCCTACCTTGGTGTTGATATGATGAGATTGAAGAATCACTTCACACACACATAGTTGTATAAGTTGAGTCAGGGAAATATGGGTTATTAAATTGAGTGATAGTGAGTGGTAGTGAGTGGTAGGGAGTGATAGTGAGTGAGAGTGAGTGGTAGTGAGTGGTAGTGAAGAGAGTTGTGAACCTTGGTTGTGACTTACGTCTATCTTTGAGAGAAACACTTTGCGGACTGAAGAAAAACGCGCGTAAAAACATACTATAGCAAATTGTACCACCTTTACAAACATAAATTAATAAAAAAGAGCGGAAGACAGAAAAATGTGATATTTATTTAAAATAATAATCAATTAATAAATGAAATAGTTAGTTAAATAAACAATAATGTAATTATTAGGCCGTATTAAAATAATAAAATATAATTGAATAAGTACTAAACACTGATATTTACACCTGGAAGGCTAACTGCCTGCAGCGTATGCCTGTGTATAATCCTATTTCTTGACTGAATTCAAATCACTATTTTATTTTGTGCCTAACATATTTGATTGCAACATCCTGCCTGAACAATAGAACCTGTAAATTGAAAAGATTGTTGATTTTTGTTAAGTTTATTCAAATAAGACACTGAAATATATTTATATCCTAATCTTAGGTGTTATCCTAATATCTAGTAAAAATAATTGACAATAATGAGGTTGGGGAAAATAGGAATGATTCAATTAAACTAACAATTATATCCATACAAATCATATTAAAATATAATAAAATCTATCTCATTGAAATTGTTACAGACTTGAAATATTTTCAATGTGGTTTATTTTTTTCAGTTTAACAGACTTAAAACCTTATTAACATAGTTAATTATATATCAATCTTTTAAACCTATAAGATTCTTAATATAGCATCACAGTCTTAGATACATCACCAGACCTTTAATGGGGTTTATTTGATAAAGAGTATTGGGTTGAATAATGGCTTAAATTAGGAGGAATATCCATCACAGTTAACTAGGTGATGCTGGAGTTGAAAATGTTTAGATAAAACACTAAAAACACATTTTTAAAACTGACTTTCATCGCCACTGGTAGCTTCATCAGGTAGAAACTATCAACAGCTTGTTATGTAACTATATAACTATAGTTATATATAGGAAAATTTGTTACAATCATACATTACATATATATATATATATATATAATGGCTTTAGGTCCAAGGGCAGATAGATAGATAGATAGACTGACATTGCGACAGATAGAATTTCAAAACCCACATAAAACGTGAAGATTCATCAAACTCTCGAGGACGGAAATTCTCACGATTACAATATTTTCCCTATGAGGATATAGGCCCTAAATTATTATGAATGGTAGAACAAACAAGTAGTACCTTCAATTTTAAAAAGATTACTTATAAGCAGCATACAAGCTCAATATGAAAGTATACCGACTACACCAACACAACGACATGAAGGAGCTTCCCTTTGCTCCACAAGTTTTTCTATAATGCAAATCAGGGTTAGTAATTTGTCTGTTATTTTTTTTAAAAAACCCTTAGAGTTCAGTGGGACAGAAGCTCAGGTGGGCTCTGTACGCCACTCCCACATAAAACTAGACAACCGGTAACAGTAAGATTGGGGTTCAAATCATGGTATTGTACAACAACGTTGGGTTTTTTCCCCCCTAAATGATCCATCACCCTTCTTTCGACGTGAAATCGGGTACACTTCTTAAAAATTCTACCCTCTTCATGCCTACCTCACGTGTGTAAGTATTTGAGCAGTCCGAATGGGTAGTAAGATGTTATTCACAGTTAAAATAAAACCCAACCGTTTTCCAAAATGTTATTCCGAAAAAAATGTTAGCAACACGTTTTGGTACCTATTCGGGCTATAGCAGACAATGTTAGTCATTGCAATTGTTCTTAAGAATTTACATCAGCAAAAAGAGTAAATTTTCAGAGAAAAAACTAAATATAAGATATTTTATGGCCTTTTAAAAAAATATAAAACAGTTATTTTTGTTGGTATTATTATGGATTGAGACCAGTCGTGAGTCCAACTTGTCAGCACAGTCCTCTGAGTGTCCATGTGCTAGTCCTGTGACTGTACTCAAGTCCTTGTTTTGATCTTCCTCAGCAGTCAAGAGTTGAAGGAGTGCGTTTGGAGCCGCTGGAGGTATTAAAGCCCTTTACACTCCGGCGCTGTTTGCCCTGTTCTAAAACCTGAGCTAATGGACTCTGTCTCCTCAAGGAGACGTTCTCCTGAGTCTCCAAACACGGTCTTGACTATCGAATTACATCGGACATTACATTAGCTGATGAAACTCCTTGTTTTACCAGAACAAACAACACTACGAACAAGCTGGCATTCCGCTTCCTGGATCGTTTATAGCAATGGACGCCCGGGTTGGGTGGGTTTCTAGACTCTAGGACATTGGATTGGGGAGCATATCTGTATGGGTGGGCATGCGGACTAGATGTCAGGCTCATCTAGTCTGGTTTGCTGGGGAGGGAGGTGTCTTGGTTTGAATCTAGACTGGATGTACTAAGGTTGCTTTATTTACCTAAATATTTTCACACACCCACTCTACGAAAAATCTTGGTATATTTTATCGCAACTATACCTTCCTCATCCTTAACTCATTGTCATAGTTAAATGTGGATAGCTCAAGTGTTCAAAATAAAGTATTTCTGAAACTGTGTCTCCAAGCACTTCAGATGATCAATTATAACTCTTACAATTAAATCATTGGGAAGGTTATTTTCTATTATAAAATCATCTGTAGCTGAAAATATTTCTATAGAACCCTTTTCCAACTTATTCTTCTTTCCATATGTTAACTTTTGTAGCAAGACTTTCAATTATATCTTTTAAAATAAATATGTTACAATTTGTTGTAGACTGGATGTACTAAGGTTGCTTTATTTACCTAAATATTTTCACACACCCACTCTACGAAAAATCTTGGTATATTTTATCTCAACTATACCTTCCTCATCCTTAACTCATTGTCATAGTTAAATGTGGATAGCTCAAGTGTTCAAAATAAAATATTTCTGAAACTGTGTCTCCAAGCACTTCACATGATCAATAAATAACTCTTACAATTAATAAATCATTGGGAAGGTTATTTTCAATTATAAAATCATCTGTAGCTGAAAATATTTCTATAGAACCATTTTCCACCCTATTCTTCTTTCCATATGTTAACTTTTGTAGCAAGACTTTAAATTATATCTTTTAAAATAAATATGTTACAATTTGTTGTGTGCTTAGAACCAAGGCTGTAGTGAAGTCACGTGATGCAGCACGGGCGAGTGCTATCAGAAACACCTCGGATTCACTACGCGTTTGATTTTGAATTAATTTTTGGTCGTCGCGCGTTCAGAAACCTTTTTACTGTTGCCAAATTTTTTGCGACCCCCATATTCAGTTACGCGATCCCATAAGGGGTCGTGACCCACAGTTTGAGAAGGCCTGATATAGAGTGGCATCCAATGGTGCAACTTGTACCACACATGAGAGCGAATAGTTCCTCTAGATACGGCTTGACCTTGGATAGCATAAGAGGAATTTTTGTAGAAAATAAGATATTGCCTAATATATAGAGGGTCTACAATTATTTTTTATTTAGTAACTAATTAGTGTCAAAATGTCCATTGCTTTTTTCTGTTTGTGTGTGTGTATAGTAATAAAAAATTACTTTATAAATTACTGGCCTATGGTAGTGTTAACAGTGAATTATTTTTATTGTAACCTGTTAATTTCGTGTCTTTATCTACCCTTGAAGTCTCCCAAACGTTTCTTTTAAAATATAACACATATTGTGCACCAATTCTAGAGGTTTTGGAGTGAGTTTGGAGTGAAGATACATTAATGGTATGAAAGAGTGCATTTATTTATAAAAGTGTTGTTTTTACCAGGTATAAGTATTTATATTAATGTTGTGCTATTAAAAAGAGATTCCTTAAGACTGCCATTTAAACAACCTTATTTAAAAAAAAATATTTGCAAGGTCGATGGGGGGAAAAAAGTAAAAAGATGATTTTATTGGAATGGATTCAACAACAAATAACCTCTGTATTGTATAAATTACGTATAAATAATATAATGGTCTGGCTGTGAAGCGAGTCCTATTTTATAAACTGAATCTCCTTCTTGTTCTGAAGACATGACGCAGGTAAGCTCGTATGCATCTCAGGAACGCGGGACAGCTTTAGACCCCTCACTGTTTAACTGCCCAGACTCGAACCCGAGGCTGTGATTTACACGGCCTTCACGGTAAAGAGCTGGGGTCTAACTCACGCAATCGTTGATAGTCACAACCGCCGCCATTAGTCCATCGGATACCTTCGTAGATACAAGCAGTACGCGTGGTTTGAACCGGCTTAGAAATGCAGGGGACATTTCTTTTAGCACCGCGTCTTACTACCCGTTCGGTTTATACGCCTATGTAATAATTACACTCATGGTTTAAGGGATTAGGAAGGTTTAATTTAGAGGAAGTGCTCCCTCATTTGCGTGGAAGGAGAGTGGAAAACCATTTAGAGGGAAACCACCCTCAGTGCACCCGACCGGTATCGAACCCCGATCTCCCCGTCTCAGGCAGTCTAATCCAACACGAGATTAGCGCGTTAGACCACGCGGCCACCGAAGTGGAGATGGGAAGTTATTTATGTAAAACGGATAATAAAAAATTCCATGGCATGAGCCCACAAGTTAGCTATACCAACCGACCTGCTGCCGTTAGTGATGATAGTGCCAATATTGGCGTGTAGAGGGTGTCAAGTTGTCAGCACAACAAGCCCCCTGACCATTAATCTCAGTTCTATAAACCAGAGCTGCAACTTCCCTATCCAAGCAATTTGTAAGTGATTACTGATTGACTGGTACAATTTGTAAGTGATTACTGATTGACTGGTGCAATTTGTAAGTGATTAACTAATTGACTGGTGCAATTTTTACGTGATTGGTGATTGGCTGGTGCAATTTGTATGTGATTGGTGATTTACTAGTGCAATTTGTATGTTACTGGTGATTGATTGATGCCATTTATGTTAAATATTTTAAGGTTTAAAGGTTCTCCAAGCAGGTTATCATAAATGTGTGTACGACCCAATATAGTAAGGAACTTCTATAATATAATTATAAAAATCATAAAATTAAAGTGGTACTCCACTTGAGATTATATCATAATAAATTATTATTCACACATATAACTATGGTTGGGATATGATTTTATATCCATCATACACATAACTCATTTTATATGTTGGGTTGATTTATTATTATTTTTTTTATTATTAGCATGGTCTTAATACGGTGGCTACTTCAATATGCATAAAAATTATATGACCTCACTTCTTGCTAAGTCGGCCTACAAAGATATGGTGGGATTCTGATATGAAGGTACTTTTAGAAAATAAATACATATTTGTTGATGGTAAACAGTGGTAGTATTTAACTTTATTAATAATATTATTTTTTAGGTATAAATAATATTTATCAAAATTTAAAGCTCTAGATCACGGACTTTACGTATAAACATACAAACTTTGTCTTATACATTTCTATAAACCGGGTTCGATTCCCGTGTCCAGGTGTCATTTTTCAATTTTCAGAATATGATATCTAAATGGTGAATTTCTCTCTAAAATTAATAACAGCTCCGGCTATTTGATTTACTTCTATAACTGTCAAAATGTTCCTTCGTATAAAATTAATTTAGCACTACACCTGAGTCACTTCGGTGGCCACATGGTATAGGGCATAGCTCTCATAATAAACTAGACTGCTAAAGACGCGAAGATCAGGACTCAAATCCCAGTCGGGTGTACTGAAAAGGTTTTTTTCCCCCCAAAATGTTTTTCCACTCTACTTCCACGTAAATGTGGGTACACTCCCTCTAAATGTTTAACCATCGTCATCCCTAACATATTAGCTTAATTAGTGTGTGTGCGTATAGCCCGGACAGGTAGTAAGACGTGGTTCTATATAAAAACACACTACCTGAGGTCGAACCAGGCTCATAAAAATCTTAAAATCGACCTTTCTTTCCACTTCACAGTTTGATCATAGGTCACAAATATAGTTTAAATTATTTCAAACTATTTGTTAGACTGAGTTTACGCTGAGAGGTAGCAATCTCGCCTTGACGGATTACACTATGACCCTGTGTAAACTTTATCATAGTGGAATAATGCAGGATAATATTGCTACCTTACAAGGGAATGGAGGGAATATGTTGAGCTTTGATGATCTTGAATCATGTATATTTTATTCAAATTAAACTTTGGTTAGTAAACTATCTAAAATAAAAAATCACTTGATTTGTACTGTTAGTTAATATTTCTAAAATTATATTGGACTTTTAAAAACAATATAATCAACAATTTTTTAGGTCCATTACTGTTTACAACCTGGGTCAGTTTTTTTTATTCAAGTAATATTTTCCACTACCGGATAGTTAGGTCTATCAGAGCTTTATATGTATTATAATCAAACTTAAGACTAGGACAGGCACAACATCCAGTCCCCAGCTGTTTATTTATCAATTCGAAAGGTTAAAACTATATTTTCATCAATTATACATTTTCGGGCATGC
Organism: Timema bartmani; assembly: GCA_902151455.1. NCBI lineage: Eukaryota > Metazoa > Arthropoda > Insecta > Phasmatodea > Timematidae > Timema > Timema bartmani. The sequence goes on from CABFWB010007809.1 coordinate 10,022, forward strand.
CGGGAATTGAATCCGGGGCCCTGAACTCAATAGGCAGACACGCTACAGACTGAGCTAAGGTGTTGGACTACTAATACAATCAACAATATTGTCAACAATTATTGCTATCGTATTTGAATGAATATAAATACCGCTAACAGATCTATTGGGCTTTAGTTAAATTTCCTAAAATGTTTTCAAAACACAAAGGTATTTGTCTATAAGTTGATCGTAAGGAATCGATATTACACTTCCTTGCGCTAAGCTTGGAATACCCAAGGTTAAGTAAGTTCATTTCGTCACACGCTAATAAAATGGGGTTTTTAGAACGTGTATTTTATTCTTTAAATTTTAAAAATGACGCCTGGACACGGGAATAGAACCCAAGAAAAATTGGCCTAGTACATTAATGCTCTAACCACTGAGGTACCCAGGAACCGTCCTGTGCTCATGTTCATTCCTCACTCATATTTAAAGGCAGAGTCTGTAATGGACGTGCGTAAATCTTCAGCTACATATGCGTGATCAATTAAGATCATGAGCTTCAGATAACGCAGCACATCTTCGACTAAATAGTTGGCCTTTTGCTGCCAAATTTACAATGACAACTGTACGGATGCGCACATCATGATGAATCCACGTGTTCAGATGTTATTTTTCAATTTAAGGAATATTATATCTGGATGCGGCTATAACCGTAACTAACAAATATTATATATTAGCTATTTAATCTATCGTATATGTATTTGCTGGACAAATTTCTGAAAAGCGAACGTGATCACTGAAGGATGTGTGTTATGTTGATGTAGAGGTCGTGTGATTGACAGCTGGCAGCCGATACCGTCAGAACATGTCCCTCTGAGACACATATAACCCCTCTCAGACCCATCACACGAATTACCTTGTCCTCTTGACACTATCCACTACACATCAAGAGACAACCTCATCTTAAGGGGAGTTTATAAGGACAGTCTGGGGGCTGTTTCAGGAAGCGCGCTTAAGGTGGAGTGCTAGTGAGCGTTAGTTTAGGGAAGTATTTTTGTAGTTTTTATAGCAGAAACATTTTTTGTCCTAAATAAATCAAATATTTCTTCTATAGAAACATAGAGTTTAGTTTTCTGCACATGCTAATCTCAACAGTTCTTTAATATCTGTCAAGGGTGTCCTGGAATTTAATGACAACTTTTTCTCTTCATTTAAAAAGTTTGTCACAAAATGCCGCTATGCTCATGCCAGATATTCAACAACTTTCAACAACTGTTGAGATTCGCATGTGCAAAAAACTAAACTCTATGTTTCTATAGAAGAAATATTTAATTTATTTTGCACAAAAAATGTTTATGCTATAAAAAACTACAAATTAATGCACTAAACTCGCGCTCACTAGCACACCACCTTAAGTCAAAATTTGGCCGAATATTTAGAGAAGACCCTGTCTGAGTGGTGCAGAAATTGTATGTTTCAACACAAATTAGAAACCGATGATTATCAACATCTTTTATTTGCTACAGGATAAACAGTAGTATCGAAAGAGGCAAAGATGGCAGTCTATTATTATAAAAGTGTGTTAACGCCAACATTGTTGTATGGATGTGAAGCGTGGGTTTATCAGGAGAAACACAAGAACAAGGTGATTGAGGTTGGAATGAGATATCTAACAAATGTATGTGGAAAAACTCGTATGGACAGAGTCATTACGTAATAAATGGATGCTAAAGGAGTGCAGTTTGAAAAGGAATCCAATAAGTCAATGTGAAAAAAGTGTCATACGTTGGTTTGGGAATGTTGAGAGGATGAGTGTGGATTGAGTGACGAAGAAAATATTTGAGGGTAGGATATGTGGGTCAAAAGGAAAGGGTAGGCCATTTAAGACGTGGTTACATGGTGTAGATTAATGTGGGGAAAAAAAGACACATAAAGAGTTTTAAGAATAAAAGAGCATGGATAACTCAGTGTATGGATGTTGTTGAAGTGGAGGGGGTATGTGAGGATGGGGAAGTGTGGAGAAAGTTAGTGAGGATGGATTAAGTACGAAGTTGTTTTTTGAGCTACATGCACAGTTTCTGGCATACCCCGTAAGGGGATGGCTTGATTATTTATGTATGTATGTATGTATGAATGTATAAATGTGTGTATGTATGTGTGTATGTATGTATGTATGTATGTATGTATGTATGTATGTATATGTATGTATGTATGTATGTATGTATGTATGTATGTAAATTATTGTATTATGTCGTGAAACGGATCCATACAAAAAGAGAGACACACGAGCCTTTCATTTAACGAGTTATTTCAAATCATTTTTCAACAATAGATGCAGCTGTCTGCTAGTATCTCGCTTTGTAGACGCATGCGTACCGATTGAGTCTGATTGATTTGAAATTCGATTGAGTCTCCCAAGCTGATGCTGTCGTGCAGAAAAAGTAAAGCTGGAGTTATTTCAAGTTGTGTTGAAATAACAAGGCAAATCACGCTGAAATATTGTGATTGGCTCAGGGCTAATCACGTGATTATGTTTCTGCTCCGGTTTTGTGTGGTTATTCCAGACAACGCCGGATACTTTTGCTCTAAGTATACATACACTAATCACACATACACACAATAAGTCCACGTACACATACACTAAGTACACATACACAAACACCGAATCCATGGAAACATACACTAAGTACACAGACACACACCCCCTAAGTACCTACACACTAAGTATAGAAACACACATACTCTAAGTGCATACACACTATGTACACAGGCACATACACTAAATACACAGACACTATTTCCTATATACACAGTCCTTTCAACAAAAATGCTTGGATTTGAATGAATTGAAATCAACTGTTTCATGAATTTAAAATCAACTGGAAGTGTAAGACATCGAACATGGACCCCACATCTGAGTACCTACTTGAATTAAGTTTGAATTATTGTAGTGTGAAGATGAAGGGGCCAAGAAGAGGTTTGTCTAAGCGCTGGTTCACCTTGTATTCATCCGGGATCAGTCACGGTGACTGCAACTTCAAATTGATTTCTTTCTCCAGTGTTTGAAAGGTAGATGGATACCACTTTTTGCCCTGGTGGAATGTTTGAGGTTTCAGAATAATGGAAACCACTTCAGATGGACCAAAGTCACCACAGGGTGTTACAAAACTGAGGGGCCATTCACGCCTAGAATATATTGATGTGGTGATTGCTTAGATCTACACTTTCGTACATTCGTATCAAACTCACATAGTTAGGAGTGTGTTATTTGTGAGTGACACGTCACTCTAGTTGGACCACGTGGTTCAATGGTTAGCCCTGTAGCTTGTGTAGTTTATAGTAAAATGCAGTGGTGTTACGCGAAAGGTTGACAGGGTAAACTGAACTCCACCTGTGTATTGTTATCACAACTCCACCGAGTATAAATCAAAATACATTCCCATGTGATGCGGGTAGATGAGAACCTATGTGGGATTGGTCAAATGGGGGCAGGGTGGGTGAGAATTTATATTCTATAGTTAAAAATTAAATTATTTTAGTAAATTTAGCTTTAATAAAACCGACTGATTATATCAGTACAATACTTACAAGCTAACTTAAATCTATAACAGACACATCATCCAGCCTCTGGCCATTAATTCATCACTGTGAAAGTGTAAACTCACATTTCACCAATGATGGATTTTTCGGCCATGCCGGGAATCGAACTCGAGACCCTCTACTCAGTAGACAGACACGCTAGCCACTGAGTTAAAGTGTCGGACTAGGTACAATATTAACAGGCTCTACATATCCTGACAACACTCCACGGCACGTCACTGATAAAATACAAGTTCAGTAGTTTCTTATATCCGTGTTAAGATCACGGGTTTTTGGACAGCTTGGACAGCTAACAGGTTGGACAGCTAAACTTCGAAAACTGGTTGTGGATCAAAAAAACTAGCTCAAAGTGACTTTTGGAGATTTGCAAGTTTTCGCTTTCTTTTCTCGTAAACAGCGAAAGATTAGAAAGAAACAAAATAGGTAGGTATATAATAAAATATTTTATATATTAATTTTGTTCAAATTTACGGCATCTTGCCCGGAGACAAGCATTGCAGCTATCAATGACAGAACGAGTGGCTGACAGACATTGTACCTATCAATGACAGAACGAGTGGCTGACAGACATTGTGCAACTGTTGTTTCTTCACGTTATCCTTTGTCGGAATGATTGAAGTTCATTAACAGACACTTAATACACTTTTTACTTTTTACTTGAGAGCTCCCCAGACAAACAAATCTAATGGTGTTAAATCAGGTGAAGGCAGAGGTCAAGCCACAGGACCAACACGACCGATACATCTTACAGGAAAATTAATATCGAGCCATTGCATATGGAGAAAAGCGTGGTTTATTTAGTTTTTGCGTGAAAAAGAAGCTAAAATGAGCAAATCTCTTAAAATACATTTTGAGTTAGTCTTTTGATCCACTATCAATTCCCAAAGTTTAGTCGTTTAACCCAGGAACACCATGTGTGTATATATATCACCCCGTCTTACTACTCGTTCAGTTATACGCTTATTTACTAATTATGAGAGTGGTTTAAGGAATTAGGAAGTTTATATTTATTTACAGCAAGTGTAGCAGAATTTTCGCGGAGGTGGAGTGGAAAACTATTTAGGAATAAAACACCCAAGTACAACTAACCGAGATTCAAACCTAGATCTCCTCGTCATCGACAATCTAGTCTACTTCGAGAGTAGCGCTTTGGACCACGCGGCCACCGAAGTGGGTGTTTTATCAATTATAGATGGCGGTGTATTTGTGTCTCTAGTCTCTGTTTATTTCTATATGTAAATATATTTTACTCTCAATCCATCTCTCGAGTTGGCCGACATATGTTAATGTTAAAATTTTCGAATTTTTCTCTTCTCAGATATGAATGTCAGTTGATCTCTTATTTACTTCGGTGACTGTGAACTTAGAACCATTTTCCTTTTATGATTTTTTTTTACTACTGGCTCAGCTCAATTATTCGTATTACAAAATCCAAACGTTGTTGAGTGATATTTTTGGACACTCCTGAGATATATCATATCAACTAACGTGTGTATAGCCCGGGAGGATGCAAAGATGCGGTGGAAAAAAAACCTGCAAAAAATAAAATAAAAAAATCAACCAACAAGAACTGCTAAATAACTATTTCTATGTAAAAGTTTTAGAATATATTTGTGTAGAAAAGTATGTTGGAATTAATTTAATTATTTCATTTAAAAAAACAATTAAATTCATTATTTTCAGATCCTTCAAAATTGACTTATGCTAGGCATTTATAGTTGACTTTTTTATTTTGTTACCATGTGTAATTCCCATTGACCATAGGTTGTATATTATACTACCATTTATGAATGACAGTTTTTTTTATTGTTTGAGGTGTTTATCGTTTTCTTTCTAAACACAGAATACTATAAAAATATAGGTTAAAATATGATTCATAAAAAATAATATAGGCCTAATTGTAAAACCCTCTTTCTAAATGTCCCATATTCATCTAAGATATACCTGATTGAAAGCATATATATGTTACAGGAAAAGTAGATTCTCCAGTAAGAGTCGACTTTACCTAGGCCGAGTCGACTCTTACTGGTCTTTTTAATTAAAGTTGATTAAAAGTGAAAAGTGATGAATTTCGATAAACATTTACTAGTCATAGTTGACCGTACCTAGGGAAAGTATACTCTTACTACCTTGAGTTAGTAAAAGTTGACTTTTTGCAAGGAAATGGTTTACTACTTAATAAAAAACAAATAAAAAAGCAAAACCTTTATGATACAAAGATAGATATAAATATTTATTATTTATTACAGCATGGTAAATATTTGTGACACTTTGAGTTGCAGAGCTAACCTAACCTAACCTAACCTAACCTAGAAAACAACAGCAAACAAATAGAGCTGGGATATTCAAAACAAAGATGTGCGCGTGAAGTCGCATGTGGAGAGCAACATCGCGGAATCAACTTATTACTAAACCACAGCAGGCATAGTTAACTCTTCCTAAGAAAAGTTGATCTGTTTATTCTCAATCAACTTTTACTGATACTCAACTCTCCCTAACAATCTACTTTTCCTGTGACATATACATATTGTACAACCCTAAGATCCAATTAGTATTACTTTGAGGTCTATTTAATATACTTAATCACCTGGCCACTTTTATGAACCATTGATAACATTGAGCTCGAGTCATTTACTGCCTGATGTATGGACCGTGTATTTAAAAAAAATGTTTGTTTGAATTCTTTCGACATGTTCTAAAGCTTCAAATAAGACACACAGACATGACAATAACATTCACATTTTTACATACGAGATATTAAAAAGTTTAAAAACTCCCTAGTGAGTTGTTTAGACACTGGCAGGGACTCGAACCCCTCATTGATGAGGTACGAGGATTGTCCTTGGAAGGGGCATCTGTGGGGTCGTCCCGAGAGATCAACAGGAACATAAGATTTCAATTAAGACGACAACCGGCGGTAATGAGATGGGGACAGATTTATGTGCCTGTTGGTTTGTAGGGGAGTCCGGGGCATGTTGGGGAACAAGGGCACATGCGAGCAATAGAAAGCTGGAGTCAAATAGTCGGATCTGTAATTAGAAAGAAGTTCAATTAATTTTAATATATCCTTTATGCTATGTCTAATGTTAAATTACCTGGTAGATCACTGGGTTTACCATTTACATCCTCAGCCAAAGGTCCTGAGTTCGGTAGTGTTTATTAGATACTTTTCTTAAGAGCGTTCATCATAGCAGGCCCAACTCAGCTCCCGTCTCGCACGAGGTATGGAAGTTAAAGGGAAAATAAAATAAGTTATGTCAGAAATGAGTGCAGTACATTTGTATTAGAATTATTACTCGAAATTATCCTCGGTGACGATGGGGGACAAAGCGACAAAGTTTCTTGTTAATAAATACAGTATGTCCCTGTTATGACAGAATGAAGATTTGTGGACAAAGCTTGGCTGTGAAGCCATTCTACAAAATGGTCAAAATGGCCTTTTCAATGCAGTTTTTATCCAAATATCATTTAATATTTCAACTATGTTCTGTATTAGAAACTTCTATTAACTCTTTATCCCCATTAATATTTAATCAGAAATGATCCACGTTCAATAGTGTCCGTGTAAATGTATGATCTCTAGCCGACTGTATCATAGAGTTGATTGGCATGTGAGGCAGGCTCTTAAATATGTATTCTGTAGTAAGTACGTATTATTGTACCTAATTGCTCATAAGCTAAGAAAAAAGTAATAAAAATGTAAACCCAGCCATGACTTACCTATCACAAATAAACTACTAATTAAGTGTTAACTAACTGAGAAGTGTGATATTTCCCTAAATTTAAAGAAGATGGGTGGTGATTCTAAATGGTTTTTTTAACGCTTTCCTCTAAGGTAAGGAGTTTCTAATATCACTTATTTAGGGTTAACAAAGTGTGGCTGTTGTGCTGTTTTGTCCACCAAAACAAAGGATGGCAGTTTTGTAAGTAAAATATGTTATCTATCAATTGTTTAGTTAATGTATAAAGACGTAGGCTAATCAATGAATTTTTTATAATCTCTAACAACGATTGAAAGTTCAATCGTTAGACCCCACTGATCTAATTAGGCCTTTTTGTCTGACTTTTATATTCTGTGCATCACGTTCTGTCCGTCCAAGTTATTTGCATATTAACACTGATGTAAAATGTATGAGTAATGTAGAATCTAGAGGAAATGTGCCAGAATTTGCATGGAGAGAGAAAGAGTACTATTTAGAAAAACATATCAGTACACCCAGCCGAGATTCAAACCACCTCCCCGTTCCCAACAAATCAGGTCAAACGATAATCACGCCTGTGGCAGTTTTGCCCAACGATCAGGCTTAACGGCACCTTAAGCAGTAATATCTCTTAGCTGGGTACTTTAATACACCCAATTAATCAACAGTTCCTTCATTATTTATAACTGGATAACTGATATATATTATCAATAATAATATAGACCCACCTCAGTGGAGTATTTAGCCAACGCGCTAGTTTAATGTTGAGCTAGACTGCAGAGGACGAAGAGATCGAGATTCGAATCTCGCTCAGGTGAACTGGGGGTGGTTTTCCCTAAATGGTTTTCCGCTCTCCCTCCACGCAAATGCGGGCTCACTTCCTCTATACTCAACCTTCCCAATTCCTAACTCATTTGACTAATTAGTAATTAAGCGTATAACCCGAATGGTTAGTAATACGCAGTGCTAAAAAAATTTTTTTTTTTCATTTTTAAATAAATTAATTTATGGGTAGTTTATTTACGATAAATTATATAACATTTACTACCCTTAAGTCTATGTTCATATTTACAATAATGGGGTAGAGATGAAAACGATAGATCTAGAGGAAGTGTACCCACATTTGCATAGGGGAAAACGTTAGAAAACATTTAGGAAGGAAACACCACCTTGGTTGGATTTGAACTCTGTTCTTCCCATCACTGACAAATCAAATACGACGAGACCTACTCTTGAATCCTCATTGGTTCCCAAAATGTTTGGTATGACTATAAATACCTCACTAAACATCTGAATGTGAGGGCCTCAATGGTCGGTACCTTAGTTCGTTCTTGCACGCGGCCCTCTCACTCCCAGCACCTTGTCGTCATTACCACCCTAAAGGTGCCGACACGTTTGTACCTCGGGACTTCAAACCCTCGAACCAAAGACTCTAGCGCTCTGTACCTAATTTATCGCCAGTTGACTTGATACAAGCGCCAAGACTCGCCGAGTTTTATGGCTGCTAGTTTTTATCTGGTGAATGCGGTTTGTCACTCTGTGTGGAGGGTGGAGGAAGTTGAGGGGTGGTTTCCATTCATTCCCAGTGGCTCGAGGAGTAGTTTATCAAACACTGTTATATTACATGTTTGTGATAGCGAGCGATTCGTGCACGAACATTATATCAAATAGGGACCATAATTATTAACAAAATTAACGTTTAAATATATTTCATGCTGTGCATTTTTAATAATAACAATTAATATTTATATAATTTTTTTATTCATAGTACTTTTTATAACTTTAAGAATTAAAAAACACCAAATTTTATTGAATTTTTACTTTTTTTTGGCACCGTGTCTTACTACCCGTTCGGGCTATGCGCTTATGTACTAATTACCCTAATGATTTTAAAGATTAGAAAGGTTATATTTATATGAAGTGTACCTGCATTTGTAAAAACATTTTGGAAAAACCACCCTCAATACATCTGACCTATATTCGAACCTCGATCTCCCCGTAATCGGTAGTCTAGTCTACTCCAAGAGTAGCGCGTTAGACCTTGCAGCCACCGAAGCGGGTGAATTTTTACTTGCATAAAGAGAAAGTATAATAATGGTAGATATATTCAGCCTTGGGATTATGATGAATTTTTACTTTTACGTTTAACGCGCTACTCCCATGTTGGACTAGACTGACGAAGACGGGGAGATCGGGGTTCGATCCCAGTCGAGTGCACCGAGGGCGCTTTTACCTATTTGGTTTTTTTCACTCTTCATCCACGCAAATTCGGGTTCACATCTTCTCAATTAAACCTTCCTAATCGCGAACAAGTTTGTTTAAATAGTACACAGGCGTATAATCCGAACGGGTAGTATGACGTGGTGCTAAAAAAAATATTTATCAACAGTAACAGCATGTAAGGTTAGTGAGCTTGAATCTTCCTGAAGAGTCCCGAGCTCGTTTCCCACCAGCATACCTGATGGCTGTTTCAAAAATTGGGACTTTCACACACTTCTGATTAAAAACTGTGATTTTATGTAGCTGTTCCATAATATATTAGTTGCTAATGAAGTGTTACTGGCTATTGCTACTAATCAATTTAAATAACTCGCCAAGCTATATACACCTTATATAAAATCCGGACAGAACGTCCAAGGTGCGAATAGCCGTTCCACATAGAAAGGATCCTCCTATAAAACAAAACCATAACTCATTAGAAACCAGCAGTCATGGTTTCTGGAGCCAACTCAATAACAACAACAATAATAATAAAACTAATTTACGACTTGTCCAGGTTGATGGGCTTACTAATAGGACCAACAAGGGCCATCCCGGTGTTGATTTACTCTCACCAGGGGCGCTAGTTTCGCCAAGACTTGTTAAACTGCAAGCTCAGTCGTAACCTAGCGGGAATTCTGACGTTTATTGGTTGTCATGAGTGGTCATTAAGAGATGTGATTCGTTGCGATCTTATTCAACACCAAGAATGGGCTCTTGGTTTGTTGGCTCACTAAGGATTAAAAAAAAGTAGATTTAATACTTGCACAGATGGGCACGTGGATCAAGGAGTTTGTCTCGTCTGGTCTAGTTTGTTGATGACAAGAAATTTCAGTTTCAAATTCTGGCCAGGTGTACATATATGGTTTTTTTCCTAAACGATTTTGTATTCTACCTCCATGCAAATGAAGGCACATTTAAGGTTTATAAAGCTATATTCAGGATAAAAGAGAGGTGAATATTAATAATTAAAGTAACAGTAAATATATTATTCATTTAAGCGTTATTTTATAGCAGTTTTTTTTTCACCACGTGGCAAATATCAAAATTATTATAGATAAGTTGTGAGTTTCAGAAATTTCAGGGGTAAACTTTAAAAGTAGACCATCTCAATACTTGGCAGAAACTTTGACTAACAAATAATAAATATGGATCGTTGAACATATATATATGATATAATATCACTTGTGGAGATATATTAATTCAAATTTTTCAGATGTTGTTCTAAAATAACATCTTATAGGCCTTTTTTTTCTATAAAAATAAATAATGTATAGTTAAAATGATTTTATTTTGTTTTAACTAAACTAAAATTTCTTGTTTTTTTATTTATTGCAAAATATTTAAAAGCCCTTTGCTAATCATGATCAACTGCTTCAATCCTGAATGGGTGGTAACACGCGATGCTAAATTAATGTTTTTATTTTCTTTCTTTTGAAAGTGCAATTTTAATTAATCATTCACTGGCTCGTGTTTCAGGAAATTGAGATCATGATAAGTTAATCTAAATTTAATGTGTTTTTTTATGTGGTGAATCAATAATGTGATACAAATACTTTAAAAACATCTACACATCGAACACAAACCAAATGCCAAACAAATTCTTTAGCTTAGAACATTTCATTTCATCATCCAGCACCCAGCGCTGTTCTGTCAATGATCCGCCATATGAATAGGAGACTTACTGAAGCGTTAAATTGTATCTAAGGCTTGCCATTCTTAAATGTAAACAGCTTTCCCTGTTACGTATCGTCAAGAATTTACAAGAACTGCTACAAAGCGGTACATTTTCATTCGCCTCTCGTTTCAAATGACAACAATTTATTTGATCTATTATCGTTAAAAAAATCTTGGCTCGGTGAACTGAGGGTGGTTTTTGACAAGTGATTTATTGTTGTGGTTTTCTCGTCCTCTCTCCACGCTAATGGTGAATATTATTTGTAAAGGCCTACATTAATTATAATATTGAAGTATTTTAACATATACATTATTTAATATATATAGGTATGGTTTATGATCTTACCAATTAAATGAGGTCGTTAGTAGCAAATGTGCTAAACCTATCGATATTAATACAAATGTCAAAATGAGAAGTTTTCCTGGCACTCAATGAACCAACATACAATAATAGTCTAGCGCCTGTAAACTAGACTGTACCGGCTTGAGCGCACGCTCCAGTCTGGCCACCTCTCATTACAACCAATGTGTTCTATTTTATATTTTAGTCGCTCGCCCAGTCTGGCCGTGCGCGCGCGCTTGAAAGTATAACTGGTTCTATTTTTCAAGCGAACGCGCTCGAGCCGGTACAGTCTAGTTTACAGGCGCTAGGCAATATTATTGTATGTTGGTTCATTGAGTGCTGGGAAAACT
>CABFWB010007810.1:0-21907 GCA_902151455.1 Timema bartmani
GGGGGACCTAACTTATTACATCCGGTCAAGATTCGAGTCCCAACTTCACAGATCAACAACACATTCTGACAGTCCTAAATAATCCAAGGACTCAAGCTTGAGAGTGAATGCTATGGGATATTTAAGGAAAATCAAGGCAGTGATTCTCGTTGAATATAGCAGGGCATTTTCCCCCAAACCTTTACTCCTACCTTTAATAAAGCGAATAATTTCAATAAAAGGCTAAACGGTACTACAACTAATATAACTGAAGAGGATTCGAGTGGATAGGCTAAATTTTAGAACCATTCATGACTTTATGTTCAAAAGAGATACTGTAATATATATTAAAAGTGCCACTAAAATTCCAAATAGGAAACTAACATAGAAATAATACCTGGTATATAATATATTTTATAACATTCAAAATCTCTGTCTTAGAAATGCCCGATCTTTACGAAAATCAATTTTCTACCCTCGATTAATCGATTTTTTAGATCTCATTTTCAAATCAATTCTTTCTCTGGGTATTTATTAAAAAATCGAATCGAAAAATCACAGGGAAACTCCATGATGTGAGCCTACGAGAGCGGCCGCCACTGTAAGTGATGAAAGTGTCAACCTTAGCGGATATAAGGTATCATGTGCTCAGCAAAATGAGCCTTCCTGCCGTTAATCTCGGTTTTCTAAACCGGAGCTGCTACTTATTTATTCAAGTAGCTCCTCATATGTCCTCACAAGGCTGAGTTTGACCCCGTTCCAGACCCACTGTTTCAGAGAAAAATATTTGGAAGCGCTGGGGATCGAACCCGGGACCTATGAATTTGTAACCAGGAACGCTTACCACAATACCGCAGAAAATAAATGAAAATTTAAAAATATAGGAGTATTTAATTGGATGTAGGCATTTTTTTAAATTATTATTAAGAACATTTTAAAACCAAAGTTTGCGATGCAGGGCCACAAAATAGTATATAAATCATTATAATGATCAGATAGGCGAGTGTTTGGGTGTTTTGATGGTTGCTCCACAGTACACACCCTCCTGAAATATGAACAAATATTACTTATTCGTTGAAATGCCTTTTAAAGAGAATAAATGAAACATGGTATACTATCAAGGGGGTGCTCACAATATAGTTAGCACTTAGTTTATGTAAAGTCTGTTCACCGTAGGAATTGTTTTCTGAAAGGCCTTTTTCCCTACCAGAAATCTATTATATAGTTGGATATTGGTAGGAAAAAAGACCTTTCAGAGAGTAATTCATATCGTGAATGGAATGTACCAACGCTTGTTTTATAGTGAAATAGTTAAAATGTAGGCATATGCTTAATTTACCATGAGCCTACACACATGATTAATTTTATACTATTATAATAGTTGCTTATTTACTTACATACTTTATGGCATTAGGAACTCAAAAGTCAATTGCCGCACTTACAAAAATCCGATACCTATCCTTATCTTGAGATAGTTCTATCCAGTCCAACTCATTACGTCCTATATCATTCTAATGTTTTCCTGCCATCTATGTCTGGGCCTTCTCAATGTTCTCTTACCATTGGGTTTTCCATTCAATATTATTAACACGGTTCTATATTCTCCCATTCGCGCTGCATGTCCTGCCCACCGTAATCTACGAGACTTGATTATCCTAACGATGTCTTGTGATGAGTACAGGGTATGTAGTTCATCATTATGTAGCTTCCTCCATTCCCCAGTAGCCTTCTTCCTTTTTGGACCAAATATCGTCCTAAGTATCTTGTTTTCGAACCCCCTAAATTTGTTTTGTCATGTAAGGTAAGAGACCACATTTCACACCCAGAGAGAACAACCAGTAACATTATTGTTTTGTATATTCTATCTAAGAAAGTTTTGGTAAAAAAAAAAATTAAATGTAAAAATATATTCATATACATCAAATGAATAAAATATTTTATCTATTGAATGTTCATGAATATACACTTTTACACTTTGGTTTTCATTATCTCATAAAGCGGTGTCTAGAGCTAAACCAATGTTAGCCAAACTATTTTGATCTCAACCCTAAATATAATATCTTCCAGGCCTGACGAATGAAAGAATTATTACAGCTAGTTTCAATTTCTTATTATTTTCATATTAGTTTTTGATTAAATTAATCTAATTAATTGAAATAAAAACACAGTATTATTTCAATAGTTGTATAATCAAACAAAATGTGAAGCACAATATTTAATTAAAATGTATACAATCAAACAAAATGTGAAGCACAATATTTAATTAAAATGTAAATTTATTATAATGATCGATATGTGACAGAAATAAATTATTTAGTTGGTACTATAAGAACTAGGAAGTTACTGCTGTTTCACCCTAAGTGAGAGTTCTTTGAGTTTTATTTTGTATCGATGTATGTTATCAACTAAATTTAATCAATTTCAGTAACTTTTTAAACTTACAAGTAGAAAATTACACAATATGTCCCCGTGGAAAATTTGGTAAGTGACAAAAACATTGATTTTTAGTGATAACCATGATGTTACTTCATTTTATAGGTGAGCTCTTCGAGTCTTAAGAGCTATACAAATCATACTGAGGATCTTGATCGTCACAAGACCTGAAAATCCTTTTTCACAGAGGTAGGCTATATTGTAAGAAGAGGGCCTTTTAAACTTTCCGAGTAATAATGGGCTTGTCCTTGAGCTGTGTCCAAAATTCGAGTACAGGAAGGTTTCAAAATTTCGACATCGTTGCTAATTTCAGAATTTCAGTAATTCTTCATTATGTCCCAGTTTGATGAAGTGTTTGTAATTGTAATATTTCATTAAGATTATAAAAAAAATCGAGACCATCCCGCGACCCTCAGGAACATTCTTGCGACCCTTCGTTGGGTCGCGACCCAGTATTAGGGAACCATTGGTCTAGACAGTGAAAGAAAAACAAAAATTAATATTATTTTATACTTTAACGCCATCTGTTAAAGAAGTTGTGTGCCTCCACAAGGGACTACGGTCAACACTATTTCTCCAGACCAACGAGTGGCGAATTGAGCTTCAACGCTACCTGTCGGGGCAGTAATGTACTTTCATTAGACTCGACAAATTTAGTTAATAAAATGGCCTACAGAATGCGTGCGGAAATAATAAAACTAGAAATTATTCCGGGCATAATTTTATAATTCCTTTTGCTCTCTAATCATCAAAGAAGAACATAAAATAACGCGGCCCTCATTTGTATATTTTTTGTAACTAAGACTCTTCTATAAGCTATTTTGAGTAGTCCTCCTTAATAAAACTTTTGAAATTTGAATGCTCCTACAAGATATTTAGAATGTCCTATCAAGGCAAATCTTTGAAAATTGTATTTCTTTAGAAAACATTTTGAATGGTGTTCTATTGGAAAATGTTTGAAAAGTAAATTCTTATGGAAGTTATTTGGAGCATTCTCCCTCCAGAATTAGTTGCCTATTATAGATTCTGTTTGACGTGTTCTTTCCCCAGAACATTTTTGAAAATTCGGTGACTCTAGAAGCTATTTTGGAGTTTGAATTAAGGCCATTTTTCAACTTCATATTCAAGAATATCAACGGCGAGTAAAATAAATCTAGAGTGGGGGCAAGTTTATTCTAGGAGAGGAAGTAGTTTATTCCAGTCAAGAGTAGAGAAATAACAACCCCCCCTTTTGTTCTTCTTCCACTGTTAGATTTGTACATTTTTTATAAAATTTGTTTTCACCTTTACAAAATAAAATCAACGTACAAAAATCATTATGTAACTGAATACTGAAATGTTACACACATGATGAAATAATTAAATTTAAACTGAATTTGATTTACTGCCCGACTATTTGTGTGTCAAATTTCATTTCAGTACAAAACTTGAAACTTGAAATCGTGAACCTTCCAAACACTTTGAAACGAAGGGCAAGACTGGACCAAACCAATGATATAATTGTGACAAATGCCAGTAAAATTTTTCGTGGAAAAACGTTGCGATAGGGCTGCCTATTCTTAGAATTTATGGGCAATTTATTACGTATTTTCTTTCATTTTTACATTTAAAAAAAATCGGGAGTTTGGGCGGGTCTGCATGCAACGGTAAAGTTTAACGAGTTAAAATGTACATAATTTTGATTTAGTTCCTAAACGTTTCCTATCGAATTTTCCCTTTAACCACATGAAACTATGTAACTGTAAATATATTTCTGTTTTGCGTATGAAGTTGTAATTTTAATTTTGCGAGTTGTTTCTGTTACTACTATTGCCATTACTTCCAGTGATATATGTAAATTACGATTTACGAGTAACATTAGTACAAAACACATTACTAAGAATTATGTACGGTCTGGTATGGGAGGAGGTCCATGGAGGTAACACCAACCCTAATTACGCCACTGCCTACTATTCTGAAGTTTTGAATGTGTCCCTGCTGGTCACGACAAGATTGGGGACCCCTGAGGTGGATAAAATGGCAATTATTGATCTACCTCTCCTCGACTATCCCAATATTTAATATCACTAGGGATAAAGAAAATATAATCTAGAGGAAATGTATCCATTCTTGCGTGAAGAGAGAGATGATCGCCATTTAGGTAAAAACAAAACACCCAATTACATCCACATGGGATTCGATTCCCGACCTCGCCATCACTCACTAGATCAGTGGTTCTTAACCTTTTATTACTTGCGGCCGCCTAAATATACTAAAATATTTTCACGGCCCCCTAATTTTTACTAACATAATAATCATTACGATTTATTCTAAAATAGTGGCTTTATTCACTGACTATAACAACAAACAAATAAAAAAATAAATTACCTTACCTAAATGTATTTAAAGGGACCTCTGTGTTGAACACTTTATTCTAATTTGTCTATTCTTGTTTCAATTGTATAACTTATTGCTATTCACATGCAGGAGTCGAGTCAGAGTCGATTTCGCTGCTTCGTTTTAATATTTACCATTGTGGAAATTCCCTTTTCACATAAATAAGTATAGACAAAGGGCAGCAAATTTTGAATCGCAATGGTAAACAGATGGGAATATTCTCTCCGGATATGTATCCAAAATTGAACCAAACTTTTCTTCTTGAAAACGGAGATCAAACTTAAATCCTTTGTTAATTCCAGCAGTGTCCTCGTCCATAGGTGATAAATTGGCATTTTCCCAGTTATTACATGGATCTTGAATACACAATTTTCTGCTAACAAGTTCAGTATTTGGAAAATATTTATTGAGTTTTTCTATTAATTTCTGGAGATGGCAATTAAAGAATTTATATGCTGTTTATCAAATGTAAAATTGTTGTCTGAAATCAT
The DNA here is from genome assembly GCA_902151455.1 of Timema bartmani. NCBI lineage: Eukaryota > Metazoa > Arthropoda > Insecta > Phasmatodea > Timematidae > Timema > Timema bartmani. The sequence goes on from CABFWB010007810.1 coordinate 5,280, forward strand.
TTGCGAATAGTTCAGATACATTTCAAAAGTATTTATTTCTTTTCTTTGAATCCATCTATGCATTTTCATTTTCATCGCTTGTCTTTTACTTTTCATGGTAAAAATTTGGACTGATTTCCTTGTAAAGATAAATTTAGCTGATTCATAATAGAGAAAATATCTGCCAAATACGAAAGTTTTGCAATCCAATTCCTACTATCGAAATAAATGGTCAAACTGGATTTTTTTTATCATTAAAAAAAAATTCAACTCCGTTTTTAATTCTAATAAGCGATCAAGAATTTTCCCTCGCGACCACCATCTATTTTCTGTGTGATGTAGTACCGATGTATGGCCGGCACCAACTTCTTCACAAAGAGCAGAAAATAGTTTAGAATTAAATTTATAACTTTCACAGAAACCCTAATTACATCATTTAATTCTGGACTCATTTCTTTTGAAGCTAGTTGTTCTCTGTGTATGAAACAATGATTAGCCATTATGTTAGAATGTGTTTCAATCGAGAGACAAAGCCGAAATGATAACTTGTCATAGCAGCGGCACCATCAGTACATATTCCGACATAACTCTGCCACTGTAGGTCAATGGATGGGGAAAATGAATTTATTTGATTAAATATGCTTTCACTTGTTGTGTCAGTTTCTAATTCTAATAAATCTCACATATTCCAAACAAATATTCTTATTGGAAATGTCAGTTGATTAATCTATTTGTAATAAAAACCACGGCCGATTCTTAATATTTTCAACTAACTGCTCTTGAAGATCGTCCGTAATCAGTGTAGTTTAAGACAAATAAAATCGAGGTTTGAACTAATGATTTATTTGTAACGGTTGTTGCGTTTATTAAGAACTTCTGATTTTTCAGTTCATTCTTTTTTCTTACTAAAAACTCTTTTGGTTTATCTTTATATTGCTGATGCTTTGTTTCTAAATGCCTTCTAAATTTATTTGGTTTCAGACATTCATTTGAAAGGCCTACACCGGAATTCAACCAATTTCTACGCCGATAAATCCTAATTTGATATAACTTGTATCATATTTCCTTTGTTTACTTTAAATAATTTTTTACACTTACGACAATTATTTTCCGTACAATGCTTTTATATCATCCGCAGAACAATCACTATCACCGCTTTCACTTCTTCTTTTTTAACTTTCCGGCTCATTTAATCATTTATATTTAAAAAAAATATAATGTTCCTTGTTTGCTCATTTTTTAGGTGGGTAAGAAGTAGAATGACACTTTACAAACACAATGTACGTACTGAAAAGTAACTGCAATTATTACAACCCTCAAAGAGAAAACAAATAAATAAAGGACATTTCACTAATTCATTAAGTAAATATACGGGAAGAATAGATTTTTTTTTACCATCCATTATTTTTACTATCCGTGCTTCCCCTCCTCGGGAAAATCGAGTCTCTACTGTACTTACATGCTTATGATCATCGAATTTTTTTTTACAAAACATAAAATTTAAAATAAGTGACTTCAATAATAAGCAAATAGCGTTTTAAACTATTTTTTCGAGGCCCCCCCAAAAAACTTTTCGCGCCCCCCCTACCCCCAGTTAAGAATTGCTGCACTAGATGACTAGATAGATGCTCCTGATATTTTAGTCCACGCGCCTACTGATGTAGGTCACTAACATGTCTATATCAGCAAGTATTTGCACTTTTCTGTAACTGCGGCTACAGACGAAACGGTTTGATGGATTTCATCCAAACTGATTTTTTATGTTATATGGTCGATTATACCTCGAGGCAGAATCGTGATTTTTATTCTAGCCTTAAAATCAAGAGTACCTAATCTACGCATGTCTGATTTTTGAAAATTCATAGTTTTAAAAATGGCTTTAACACTTTTGTTCAAAAAGGATTACTGGGAGGTATTTTATACAAAACAAAATAAATTTTGTCCGTTTTTTAAAAAACAAGACAAAAAATGCAGGGTAGTTTTTTTTATAAACTACAGATTAGGTCTATATTAAAAAGTATGTACGATTGTGCCATACCGTTTGTTTGAGACGTATTTAGTTTAATGTGGTAAACTCTGCTCAATACATAATAGATTAGGTTTTTTTAGCACCGAATTTTACTACGTTCAGGTTACACGGTTATGCTATTGAGCTAGGGATTAAGAAGGTTGAATTTAAAGGAAGTGTACCCACATTTGCGTGGAGGGAAAGTGTAAAGTCATTTTGAGAAAAACTTCAATGCACCCAACCGAGGTTCGAACCTCAATCTCCCTGGCATCGGCAGTCTAGTCAACGCGAGAGCGACGCCTTAGACCATGCGGCAACCGAAGCGGGTAGTTTTTTTTAGCAACGTGTCTTACCATTCGTCCGGGTTATACTTTTACTAACTACGCTATTGGTTTCAGGGTTTAGGGAATTTATATTTAGAGACATTGTACCCACATTTGAGTAGAGATAGAGTGGAGAACCATTTAAAAAAATTAATGTGTTTAGGAGTAGGTCGGTTCGGTTATTCGGTACCTGGGTTATGCAGGCTCTTTCCTCAAAACCGGAACCAATTTTGGTTCCTATAAAGTTAGTTCTAGGTTCTAATTTTTAATTCAGGAACTATTTGCATCATATATGTCTACTGACCCGTCGAATGAAAAGTTTTGTAGCTACTCATATAGCAAAAATATGAAAGCAATGAATACCAAATGGCTTTAGATTGGTTTGATTAAGTGGAATTTGGAACCTAGAACTGGGATCAAAGCACCGGAAACCAAGAACCGAGATAATAGAAATAGTAACATTTTGAAATCGACCTAGCTACTTGGGATGAATATACTTTTATAAGTGTAAATAAAATAGAGTCAACTATTTAAGAGTAACTAAGAGTATCCCTGCATCTGCCGACACCTTTTCAAAGTGTTTCTTCCGCATTTGTTCCTACTTCATGACCGGTTGAACTGACCTGTGCACACAGCTCCTTGCTAGTGACCTGTAGCAAGTCCAGCCCCCCAAAAAGAAGTCGGTGTTCCTCCTCATCCAGGCACATCAGCTTCCTGAAAGCTCCCCCGTATAGCTCCTTTGCTGAGCCTAACGCCCGTCGGTACTCGCATTCCGAGTGGAGAAGACCTTCCGTCAGCCGGAACCTGATGTCGCATTCTGTGGGGGGAGCGAGAAACTGTCAGATATCTCAGAGTATTATTGTTGCAATAATGTCTGACTGGGAGGGGGAGGGGAAATTTCAGCTGAGGGTTTGTGGGGCACTATTTTTTAAATATAGTCTGAGGGTCTGTACGGCACTATTTTTGAAATGCTGGTTGACTGAGGGTTCCTTGGGGATAGTTGTTGGAATACCTGCTGACTGGAGACCCTAGGTGGAGACAGGGCTCACACTACACTAGAATCAGGAGATCCTAGCTAACGATGACCTCTGTTTTAATGCAACGTTTTCTCACCTCCTCGGGGGTTTGTCTCCCTCCTGCCCTCCTCCACTAGGAGGATGTCTCCCTCCAAGAGGCTGACGTCAGCCGCGGGGTCCACCCTGGCCAGAGATCCCGCCAACAACAGAAGACATTTCTGAACTCCAAACTCCGCCACTAGGGGCAGCACCAGCTCTCCTACTGTCATGGGCGAGCTGGTCAACAGCTGAAACAAACCAATTATTCTTCCAATCACTCACGCCTGATTTTTAAATAACGGGGTAATTATCCTAGATATTGTCAATAGCAAATAGTTGAACAATATAGCTTATGTCTTCGCTAATACTTAAATGGGGTGAAAATTTCAATTTGGGTAGCTGACGCCATATTGGAAAAATGGGCGTCACACGGGAACTTAATTTAAGGGAGCCACCTATTTGAAGGCAAATATCCTCACACTTGGTATTTCTTATAGGAATAGAAGTTCTGAAGCTTAAATCCACAATCAATTTAACCTTGCAGTGTTCAGTTGTGACCTGTTAAAATGACTTTATTTGTTTAAGAAAGGCTAGCTTTATATTTCTTACTTTTATCTAAGAACTGCGTGAAACGTCCTTTAAAATGAGCTAATTTTATCACTATATATTTCAAATTAAACTTAAAACGGGCAACTACCTCCCTCCTCATTTCCCTGGTGCACCTCTTCAGTTCTGCCTAGGGTGATACTTTCCCCTTTCCCTTCCATTTTGGTGTGAGCCATATTTTTAAATAACAGACCACATCTATATCAATAAAATGAATCGTTTGTGTATCTGTCTGTCATAAGCATTGCGCGATATATATCGCATGGAGAAGTCTGAAATTTAAAAATTAGTAACCCCTGTACATGAACATGTGCATATTGAATCCGGAATTCCGAAATTCCAAAATTTGGATTTAATTTTTTTTTATCTTACTAAAAACTGGTTCGGAAGAAATAAAGCGAAGAGTTTTTTTGTCTGTTTGAAGCAAAGAAAAGTGTTTAAAGGAGTAACCACGCAATGGATTGCGTGGTTACTCCTGGCAACGCCGGGTCCTTCTGCTAGTGTTAAATAACGCGGGATTTTTAACGTCTACAACGCGTCTCAGTGCTCTGGTAGACGGCCCCCTTAAATGAGTAACTTATAGCTGAAGAACTAAGTGTCTTCGGGAAGAAGTCTACCCTTTTTAATATATCTTTTACATTCAGAACCACTTGTAGTCTAATTCTGTATTTTTCCGTTATTTGCGTCCTATCACACGTCCAGGATATCTGCATATAATTTACACTTAAAAAATAACCCTAGCTGAGGAAGGTAGAATTTAAAAGAAAAGTACCAGTCTTTGCGTGGAGCGATAGTGAGAAGCCTTTTAGTAAAAACCTATCTCAGAACACATGATAAAAATTTGAACCCAAATTTCCCCGTCACCGGCAAGCCAGAATAGACGAGACCAACGCCTTTGTCCACATGCTCACCCGTGGAGGTTAGTTATTTGTAGGCTTGTAATTAAATTGGAGGACAAGGCCTTCCTTACTGCGCGAGATTCCGGAGAAAATATTTGGAGTGTTCCATAAATAAATAAAGTTGTCTAATATTTTTATAAAATGGTCAAGGGCAAACCCAAGGAAGGGGCATAGCCTACCCTCGATATTTTTAAAATACATATATAGTATTAAAAAAAATATTACAAAATAGTTTGAGTTGAACTCTCGCAGTAAATAAATTTAATATAAGTGGGTAAGGGGGAACCTTTAATTTCAAAAATCCCAAGGTAAATACAAATTATTATCTTACAAAGGTTTTACACTTTAGAAGTTTTAAAATTCCTTGAATTTTTCAGGTTTTCCAGAATAAAAAGAATGCATTTTCCCAGCAATTTATACGCAAAGCTATAAATAAATAATCTGGATATTTTCACTGTTCTTTACACAATAAATATAAAAGACAAATATGTGAGTCGTCATCATCAACCTGTCACAAGCCTATGGCTGGGTCAGTTTAGTAAAATGCCTCCATCTTCCTCTATCCTTTATTTGCTTCCATTGTTCTAATCTCCCTCGCAAACTTGCTGTTATCTGCTTCACCCATCTTTTTCTTGGTCTCTCTTGAAGTCTTTTTCTTACATAGGCCCTACTTCATCTTTACATTCTCCTCAGCATATTTCCTTTTCTATCCTCATTACATGACCGTAAACTGTCCCCCTTGCATCCTCTACTATATCACGTACTCCTTGTACCCCAACTCTTGCCCGTAAAATGTCATACCTAATCCTGTTTCTCCTTGTGACAACTAGCATGCTCCTCAAAAATTTCATTTCCCCGGCCTCCACTTTCCTGGTCTCTCTTACATCCAATGTCCATGTGTCTGTCATCTCTTCATTCATCACCATGCTAAATTTCATTCCACACTCTTTCACTTCCTCATTCCACTCTGTAGCTGTTCTTGTACTTCCTCTCCCTTTCCCCCCAATGGCATCAAGTCATCCGCAAACATAATTGTTTTTATTCTTTACTTCGCGAGTTTCATTACCATTAGAAAGAGTAGTGGTAAGAGGGTGCTCCCCCACTTCACTTCATTTTTATTCTGCTTCTTAACACAGCTTAGGCTATCCTCATACATATTCTTTACTCTCATTACAACTTCTCTTTCCACTCCAGCCTCCACCATCATTGTCCAAATTTTATTTCTATCAACACTATCCATAACCCATTGCCTAATATTTCCCAAATTCATATCTTCTTTCCATCAGCTGCCATATATCAAAGATCATGTCTATTGTGGACTTCTGTTCCTTAAATTTATGCTGCTCCTCTCTTCCACTTCCTTTTATTTTCTTTCTTATTTTTGTTTACAGTATAGTCTAATTTATGTTTGTACCGTCGTTCCTCGGTCCAAAGGAATATACTACAATGCAAAGTTATCTACTCACCATAGTCACCCTATTTGACCAGCTAAGCAACACGCCCAACAGCGCCGGTTCTACACATCCACATGTCAACAATCTGAGCTGCAAACTAAGCTTTGCGACTGCGTTCCCGAGGCCCGCCACCAGGCGGTGCTAACATCAGCGGAACCAGGTAAAAGGTTCTACAGAGATGGCGATGCTTCGAGAATCGTCTATGGGGCTTCTCCAATGTTCTCCAATCATCCAGTGCGTGTGTTCCCCCTCCACCCCGCTCACCCCCGTGATTCCTAAACTCACACCCTCTGGGGATTGCATATAAAGTGTCGTTCAGCCAAGTGAAGAGCACTCTTGAAACTTGTTCGGTTTGAACTATGTGGGTAGCGTCTAGATACGAGGCGTTAAGAGAATGTAAGAAAAATTCTGTTTCGGCTTAAAAATAATTATTAAACTTATATTTGTATTTTTCAAAATTATTTTTGGACGTATTATTCAAAAAGTTAAATAACACTTTTTGTTAAGATGCTTCGTTGGAAGACTTGTTAGGATATGATAATATTTTTCCAATAACTTTAATGGGGAAATAGACTATTAAACTTTCATTTACCTGTTTGATTATTTTTAATGATAATATTTTTTCTAAAGACTTTAATATGGAAAGAGACTCTTAAACTTTTATTTTCTTGTGTGATTATATTTAGTGAGATTATTTCACTAAAGACTTTGATGTGGAATTAGACTATTAAACTTTTACTTTGTTATTTGGTTGTATGGAAAATATTTTGCCAAAGATTCTAAAGTTCAAATATTCTCTTAGAACGTTCATGTTTCTTGTTTGAGAATAGTTTTCCAAAGACTCTAAAATTGAAATATACTTCAAAACTTTGATTATCATGATTGATAGCCTTTGAAGGAAAATAAGTTAGCAAAGATTCTAATATGGAGATATACTTCAGTACGAAATTTACTATAGTATAAGATTTGTTTTGGATGAATCAAATTAAAACGTAATGTTTGATAATTATATAATGCTGTTAGTCATATTATTTGAGTTCGGTCATTATGCCAGGTTTTACATGCACTTATTATTTGTCGCTTAGGCTCTTAAATTAATATTCTGTTGTCAAAGTAAGTTCCCGAAAGTTATGAAAACTTTAAATAGTTCTCGTAACGGTTGAGACTTATTGCGGGACATATATTTTTATTTTAGAGGTATCTTGCACGTGTAGCTTGGTTTATGCTAAATGTTAGGAGTGCACCCTGAGTTGGTGTTAACCATGGGTTTCTCTCAAATTAGTAGGATTTAATTATTTTATTATTAGTCCCAATTATTGTTGTTGGCCCTGGGCAACTAATTTATTTCGGACTTAATATTGGTTTAGTGTAATCATAATATGTATAGTATATGTATAAAATATCACTTTCTTGGATGATTATTTGTTGTAACAATAACTAATGCTTAAAATTAAACATCACTTTTATCATATACTTTAATTTTGGTTTTCCTGTATTTTCCTCTTTATTAACATTCTAAGGTATAAAAAATATCATTTCTAGTGTAAACTGATGAGGATAACAGTTGCCCTTTCTTAATTTCCGCAACCAGGTGGATTGCGAGTCGCTGAGTAACAATCATTTGTTATCAGATCATTTTTAATCTGTTCGACTCATGCACCCCAATCTGATTATTTTGTTTTTTTGTTAAACGTTGCACCTTAAACTTATTTAAGGATAAGAAGGAGGCTGCATGTTTATACAATGACACATCAACGTTTTCCCCATATAGTTCGTAAACCTCTTTCAGTCTCTTTTCTTATAAATCGGTATTATAATTCCCTTCTTCCAGTCTCCTGGTATCCTTTACTCCTTCCATATCACTCTCAAACCCCTGTATAACCTGTGTATTCCCGATTATCCGTGCGGATCTTATCATTTCCACTTATAGTTAGTTTACTCCTGGTGCTTTTCCCTAAACATTTCATCCTCTTTAACATGTGGGTGCTCTTTGCAAAATCACATGAATTGTAAATAAAATTAATAGTTTAAGCTAATTTAATCTCTTTTACTACTTATTTCAACAAATATCTGAAAATTAAAATGACTTTAATTTTCCATGACTTGTCCTTATCACACCAAATTTAATGACTTTTGGAGGTTTTTTCTTTTTCCAGGTGCGTATCAACACTGCTTACCTTATTTTAGCATAAGTTTACGTATAGAGCGATGTTTACGTATAGAGCGATGTTTACGTACCGAGTTAAGTACAAGTAAACAACTATCGTGTAAACGGTCAACTATCATGGCTACTAATAGCAAAACAAGTAGCTACCAGTAACAACTATCATGGCGATTAATAGCAAAACAAGTAGGTACCAGTAACAACTATCATGGCGACTAATAGCGAAACAAGTAGCTACCAGTAACAACTATCATGGCGACTAATAGCGAAACAAGTAGCTACCAGTAACAACTATCATGGCAACTTATAGCGAAACAAGTAGCTACCAGTAACAACTATCACGGTGACTAATAGCAAAACAAGTAGGTACCAGTAACAACTATCATGGCGACTAATAGCGAAACAAGTAGCTACCAGTAACAACTATCATGGTGACTAATAGCGAAACAAGTAGCTACCAGTAAAATTTTAGTTTAGGTTACATTATTTATTCCTAAAACAAGTATGAAAACAATGACCGTGTTAAGGCACGTCGTATATTTCGTATTAACTAGTTCACTGATTATTTCGTGACAGTTGCCCTAATTATTTATTTACAGTTTTGTATATAGAATTAAGTCAGAAAACATAGCCCGTATGCATGGGCGTAAGATCAACTCACGACTTGAAAAGTCCACAAGTCATAACGCAAGGATTCTGACGATATCGTTAAAAATGTAACCACAAACGACTGTCGGTCAACGCCAATTTACGCGGACTTCTCAAACGTAGAACTAACCATGTTTATCTGACCGTGGTTTACCAAACTGTTCCGTTAGTACAACAAGCAAGACTTGACGCACTTAGTGACCTGTATTTCAATCGACCTTGGTCTACTCTTCTCAAACGGAACTGATCCCGTACATCTCAACTGTTTATTTGATAATGTCTAAAGGGTCTCAAGAAAAACTTTCACGATCAACAAACACTTGGTGACGCACAATGATTCGGCTATACTAGAATTCAACGTAAAAATCATTCAAAGCTGCAGTTGTACTGGAATTGCGCCATTTAAATACCCAGGTTATATTAAAATGCAATCATGTTATAAAAATAGGATCGCTGGTAAATATATATCAAGTTAATAGTATGTTTATCGTGTCATTGTGAGGAATATCAACGACCTACGGTGACAGGATGGGGAAACCAATGCCAGTATTGTCCCTAAGTCACTTAGATATCTAGTCTAAGGGGACTCGATGGGAGGGTTTATAGTACAAGTACTGATTATGCGATTATGACGATGTAGCCAAAAAGGAACATGATCTCTACCTACACGTTTACACAAATTATATATGATATTTCGCCTTAAAGCTTTAAGAAGTAGTTTTAATTAAAAATTGGTGCGAGTACAAATGACACTACGCACTAACCAAACCATGCCAATGTACCAGTGAATCGAACCCTAGTCTCGCGGTTAGAGAGGAACTGGATAGTGCACACCTAGCTCTGCTGGTAATTTATTACAGTACAAGACAACATTCGTGCGACGAGGAAGTTGACAGATGGAACGATTACCTCTAGTCCATAAATTGGAGCACATTCTCTTGGCCAACCTACTCCACCTTGGCGAAGTGTGACATTACACGGGAGATCAACTGAGAGAAACCTGACTACAATAAACATGTAATACCGGCGACATAACAGCGTGTAATATCAACATATGCTATGGCCGGGACAGCGTGTAATGTCAACATGGTATGGCTGGGACACCGTGTAATGTCGACAACATGGTATGGCTGGGACACCGTATAATATCAACATATGGTATGGCTGGGATATCGTATAATGTCGGTAACATGGTATGTGAGACACCGTATAATGTTGGCAACATGCTATGGCTGGGATACCGTATAATGTTGGCAACATGCTATGGCTGGGATACCGTATAATGTTGGCAACATGGTATGGCTGAGACAGCGTATAATGTTGGCAACATGGTATGGCCGGGACAGCGTGTCATATCGGCAACAAGGTATGTCTAGGACAGAGTATAATGTCGGCAACACGGTATGGCTGGGACAGCGTGTATTGTCGGCAACACGGTTGGCTGGGACAGCGTGTAATGTCGGTAACATGGTATGGCCGGGACAGCGTGTAATGTCGGTAACATGGTATGGCTGGGACAGAGTGTAATTTCGGCAACACATGGTATGGAAAGAGAAAGAGAGATACGAGCCTTGTATTTGGAAATTTATAAACTTTAATATGATGATCTTAGAGGAAAAAAAATGCTTTTATTAAAAGAAAAAAAGTTTGATGGAACTCGAGAAATCGGTGTTGAAAGAAATTGTCGTTTAATAAAATTGCGGATTACCCTTTGAATATTTTTGAAATTTGAAATTTTTGGGCACATTCTCGATGCCATAAGTCTTCATTTTTATTTCACCACCGAAAAGATTCACTCCACGTTTTAAATATAAAGGATCATCTCCTAGTAAACAATATTTTAGTTTTCAACACCTTTTACAAATATTACAGTAAAATAAAGTTTCTTATTGCTTTGTGCCGAGATGTTGCCGAGTTCTTTCCGAACCCGAACCCGAATCTAAATCATACCTCAACAGTTCCTACACTCCACTCCGTCAAAGATTAGAAAGTAAACTCTTCATGGCAGTCCACCTCTTCGCAGAATAGTGGTCCAAGGCATAGAGCACTGTATTACTGCAAGGACTACTTCTACTCTGTAATAGAAGTAGTCCTTGACGACTCTCTTAAGTTTGTCGGCATAGAAAGGCGTTTATAAAAGATTAAAAGCTTAGCCTATAATTTACTGGCACATGTGAGCATGCAGAAAGAGGTGTCAGTCTTGTCTAGTCTGATTTGCCGGTGACGAAATTGTCGGGGTTCGAATACCAACCTGGTGTACTAAGAATGTTATTTCCTAAATATAATTTTACTCTCCCTCCGCGTAGATGCAATCCCATCACCCCAACCCCATTACGGCCATTAGTGTAAATATGAGGATAGCAGGATATTATACACCGGGCATCTACGGTGGGAGTTTAGCTAAGTGACAGCTAGCAGAAGGTTCTTTATTGGAAACAGTCTGATACCTTAGCTCAGTCGGTAGCGTGTCTGTCTTCTGAGCTAAGGGTCCCGGGTTCGATTGCTGGTATGGCTGAAAAAGTTTATAATTAGTGAAATGTTGGTTTACCTTCTCACAAGGATGAATTAACGGCCGGGGGCTGGGTGTCATGGCTGTTTTATATTTAAGTTAGTTTATAGCTCGTGTGCTGATATGATAAGTCGGTTCAGAAATAGCACGTTAAAACCTCAAATAAATTAAATGAAAAAATATTGTAAACATTGGCTAAACGCCACTAATATCAACATATTCAGAAATAAATATTATGTGCTAAGTAATACTATATTATTATTAATAAAAAGTATTAGTAAACGCTTATAATAATAATAATAATAATAATAATAATAATAATAATAATAATAATAATAATAATAATAATAATAATTTCAACCAATGTTTTCAATAAAGAACCTTCTGCTAGTTGTCACTTACCTACACACCCACCGTAGATAGACTCTCTATGTGTATGTGTATGTGTATGTGTATGTGTATGTGTATGTGTATGTGTATGTGTATGTGTGCGCGCACCGCATTTTACTACCCATCCGGGATATCCGCATATTTACACTCACGTTTTTAAAAAAAGTGTTGACACATTTAATAACACTATATCTTTACTATTTTAACTGCTAAATGCTTCAAATTAAACTTAAAATAACAAAACAAAAAAAATGACAGTTTTTCTACATACCCTTAAATTATTCATTTTTTTAAAAATTTCCTTAAGATGGCCACCATTATATGTCATACACTGTTGTATGCACTCCTCGAAACTTGACATGATTTTGTGCAATATATCTTGATGAATTGCTTCAACTTCCACCGCAATTCTATCTTTAAGTTCTTAAATTTTTCTTGGGCGAGTCAAGTATACATTACTCTTTAACATGCCCCTCAAGATTAAGTGCGGATCTGTTAGATCTGGTGAGCGTGGTGGCCAGGCGATGTCCCTAAATCGTGAAACGAGGTGTTCAGGAAACATTCTGAGCAACACCTTAATTGATGTTCGACCTTTCTTACCACCTAACCGCAACGTAAGGGCATGGGTACCAACAACCTGTGGTTCCAACAAGACAGGACTTTTATTTTGGCATAAAAAACCCAATTAACGAATTGGGGGCTACGCTTAACTTGGCCCCCCCCCACCTTTTTCCCTTTTCAATATTTTTTCTTACAAAACTATTCAGGTGCAAAACAGGACTTTTAGGATGGCATGAAAAAATTCCAACATTTCGATAGTGGGGAGAGGGGGGGCTAATCTTAACTACCCCCCTCCCCCCTTTTAAACATAAACAGTCGTACCGTCTCTGGAGTTTTGGGTGCAAAATAGGTGCCAAACGGTGGTATATTTAAATTTGAATGTTAAGGGGGTGGGGGACAACTCAAGTGATCTGGTTCAGCGTGAATTCCAGCGCCTGTCGCTTTACTAGCGTCAAAGTCATGAAAACCTTCCGTTCACAATAGCACAATAATTACGGCCCAATAAAATTGACAAATCTGAAATATTTTTAACATAATATATTCTTCTGGGTTGTGTTTTGACTGAACTAAAATAAAATATATGTATTATGCAGAACAAGTTGGGATGCTGCAGCTCCGCAGCTCATATGCACGAGCCGCCACTGGTATTACTAGTAGGTAAATCTTTCCTCACAATTTTAATGACCATAAAACTCAATTAATGTAGTTTTCATATATATGACTAAGATTTCATTTAATGACTTTCATGACTTGTAGCCACCCTGTGCAAGATAAAATGAACTACACTATACGCCTCCTTTTCTATCCGAAACCTTGGCCTATTTATAATGCATCTGCAGGGATCTGTAAAATAGAAATGGACGTAGGCTTGGATCTTAGAATTAATAGTTTGAACCTAAAAATGTGTTACCAAGACACATTATCAAAATAGAACCAAAATATAATTATTTAGCTCACGGCCTAGTCAAAAACGTTGAAACGTTAAGCTTCTAATGATGAAACACTTTAATTTGACTATCGAGAGAGGGTGGATTGTAATTTGGGAGGATATTAGTGGTTCGGACGTCCCTATACTTTTGGTAATAGGCACTTAATATAACACCTCCCATATTACACAACAGTAAATATAATCACAAGTGAGGGTTTGCCACCCCCATTTCAGTAATTTGGAGATGCCCTAAGATCTTTGTAGATCTGCTACTGTATTTGACCACCACCTTAATCTTGGCTAGTATTGTTATTATCTAATGCTAAAAATATCTATGGTGTCCTATGAACAAAATTAGCAATGTGAATAGTTGTTATTCCTTTCTTTCCATGAAGTATGTACACGTAGCGCGAATGGAAGAATCCATGGTTGGAAGGGTGGTAACTAATAGCTGGCAGAGGAGTCTTTGTGGCAACAAGATATATTATAGTATTCGAAATAATTAATTAAAATGTATTATTTTCATAAGTTCGTGTTTTAATGATATAGACACAGTTAATAATGCTAACAAATNGTTTTAATGATATAGACACAGTTAATAATGCTAACAAATTGTGTGTGTGAATGTTTTGATTGCCAAAAGTAACGACAAATCAACATATTATGGTATTGCAGATTATGTGGTTTGGCGAATGGATAAGTTACATGGTAACATTTCCTAGCCATCAGATATCACCTCTCCTACTGTGGATGCCCTATAGAACCGTGTTCGGGGTACTTAATGGCAAACCCAATGGGAAGAAACCATTGGGAAGACCTTGACGCAGATGGGAGGATTACATTAGAATAGACCTGAAGGAGATAGGTGTAGTGAGGTGGACTGGATATAACTAGATAGGGATAGGGTGTAATGAGGGGAACTGGATAAAACTATATCAAGATAGGGATAGGTGGCGTGCTTTTGTAGGTGCGGCAATTAACTTTCGAGTTCCTAATGCCACAAAGTAAGTATGTACTTTACATGTATTAGTTTTAGGTAGTTTTCATTTTATTTTTAGCTCACACAACATTACATCCCTCCAGCTTGTAACAATATTATGTGTAGGCCTACTACGTATTGTATGTACAAATTTAAGTTAACACATCTAGTACCCGCTTCGGTGGCCGCATTGTCTAAGGCGCTACTCTAACAATAGACTAGGCTGCCGAAGACCGGGTAATCGAGGTTCGATCCCAGTCGGGAGGACTGAGGGTGGTTTTCCCTAAATGCTTTTCCACTCTCCCCCCACGCAAATTAGGATTCAATTCCTACAAATTCAACCTTCCTAATCCCTAACACATTAGTGTAATTAGAACATAAGCGTATAAACCGAACAGGTGTTAAGACATGGATCTTAAAAAAAAAACTCGTGTAAAATAACTCTAGCTAAGGAAATATAGGCAATTAACTATTATTTTTGCTACAAACGTTACTACATGTTGCTAAGAATTGTTCTCGCTACCCCTTTTGTAGGTACCATGAAAAAAAACCTTTAATTAACTTCTGTAACTATCCAATATTCAACCACCCTTCACTCTTTGAAGCTTAGAGACCTTCCTACTTCACAATCTTGCACACGCCACTGTCTGATTACAGTCAAGTGCGTAGAGAAGGAAAAGTAGAGGGCAGGGTTTTTGGGGTCTATAGTTTATACATACGCATACAAACTTTTATTGGCTAAAGGTATAACGAAATGACACCCCCTCCTCCCTTAGAAAATTAGCTTTCTACGCCGTTGACTACAACAGCCAAAACATACCTGACTTGGCGGATGAGTACCTGAACTATATTTTTTTAGCACCGCGTCTTACTACCCGTTTGGATTATACGCTTATATACTAATTCCAGGGCTTTTAGCACTTTAACCTCATTAAAAAAAGGGACTTAGGCACCAAAATTTTCAAAAAAAAGGGACTTTAAAGGACCAATATTTTGGCACGCTAAAGAAAATAATCGGGAAAATCAGAACTTTTGTTATTAAAATCCCTAACCATTATTTGCCAGTTAAGAAAACATCTGAAATGCATGTCGGAATACAATATTGATTAGATTATTAAATGGAATACAATAATAAATATTTTACTCTACAAGTTTTTTTTATATATTTAGATATTATTATAATTCTGAATCTCACAAAAATGCATTAAGTTGTATATAGAATTTGTGTGACACCTTTTGAAAAAAACTTTATCATAAGAGGGACACATCAAATTGTATTTTAATGTTTTAAGTAAAAAAAAAGTATGTGTATGGCTTACGATTAAGTCCTTATTTTCTAAAATTTCACACAAAAAAGTGTAATTTGTTGGATTTTTTTTGTTAATTTTCATTATTATTATGGAATAAATAAGTTGGCCTAGAGTATGAAACATTTCAAATAAACTCCTGGATGGGGAATGGGTTACATTTGTGTTTGATTTAAATAAACTTTTGCTTGGTAACAAATAAGAATATTCTTTACAAAATATTGGTATGATTACAGATTACTATAAATATTATTTAGTATTGCCTAACTTAATGAAAGTAACAATTACCAAAAATATAACAAAATTTAAATATTGTTCATTAAGTAACAATAAAACTTATGGCAATGTTTTGAATATACTAATAAAGTGAACATTTTTACAAAGTGTAAATCAAAGAAGAGCCAGCCAATACCTGTGTAAAAATAATTCTGTTATAGAAAGCTATAAAGGACATGAGCAAAGGTGAAAAAATTAAAACAGATTAAATGCTGCACATTAAGTACAATATATATTAATGTATCCTTCAAATCTAAACATAACGTAATTTTGTTTTGGTTTTAATCTTTTGTTTCATAATCTTTAGGTTGTTTATTGAAGTACGATGATATTTTTGAAGATTTCTTTTCAATCACTTTTGCAATTGAAACTACTTGTTGAGAGGGTTCACTTTCATTTGTCCTTAAAGCCTTTTAAGGGGGCTACATAGGGGAGCCAATACAGTGTCACTCAAGTGTTCATCTCTATCACGATTTTGATAAAACTATTAGTTGTATTGAAGTTTGGTCTTCACTGGAATGAATACAAAACTCTATTCTATG
>CABFWB010007811.1:0-21892 GCA_902151455.1 Timema bartmani
ACAAAGTAGCATAGATCATAGTTTTAGTTAATTAGTATGCTTACATAGTGTTACTTAAGTAGTATGCTTACATAGTGTTACTTAAGTAGTATGCACACGTGGCATTATTTAGTTAGAATTCGCGCGTAGTGTTATGTGATGCATGATCGTGAAAAATTTAGTTATTTTAAATAGAGTTCTTGTAAGTTCAGAAAAACCGGGCTTTCAAGTTGCACGGAAGGGCCCAAGTGTGGTTTATACATTTTTAAAGTAATAAAAAGAACTTATCAAGTCACCCGCCTCCGTGGTTTAGTTAACTAACGCGCTAGTTTTGTGTTGAGCTAGACTGCCGAGGACAGGGAGATCGTGGTTCAAATCTCGGTCGGCTGAACTGTGGGAGGAGGGGGTTTCCTAAATGGGTTACCACTCTCCCTCCAGGCAAATGCGGGTTAACTTCCTTTATATTGAGCCTTGCCAATTCCTAACCCACCAGCGTAATTAGTTGGTCTACTCAAGCCTATAACCCGAATGGTTAGTAAGACGCGGTGCTAAAAAAATAAAAACCGATTAAGTCAGATTTGGACAATTTTATACTAATGTTTGGGTTACCGCAATTTTATCGAAATTATCTGAGTTAAGAATATTTTATAAAACACTATTTTAACATTGATAGTAATGATGGTTTAAATCAACAAGCTCTTATATTTGCTAATTACGGTTATAGCCTAACGTAAATATCATACCCTTACAATTTAAAAATGAAACCTGTACACGGGAATTGAACCCGGAGACTTTGGTTTAGACCTTCAATGATCTGACCGCTTAGCTATCCAGGAGTTGTCCCATGTCCAGGGACATTCTTTACTCGTGTTTTAAGGCAGACGAGTTGTGCACTTCCATCACAGTCCCTGCCTTAAATATGATTGAAGAATGGCCCTGGGCATGGGACAACTCCTGGATAGCTCAGTGGTCAGATCAATGAAGGTCTAAAACTAAGACCCCCGGGTTCTATTCCCGTGTACAGGTAGTATTTTTCAATTTAAAGAATACTTAAAAGTAATGCTATTAAAATATATTTTATTTAAAACTAAATAATAACAAAGCATGTACAATTGGTGCGTTATAATTAAACATAGGAATTTTACGAATTAGAAGAAGATTTATGTGGTTTACCCTTTTCTAACATACAAGAACTCTTATCTTTTGGACTTTTCGAGGATGACGTCATGTTTGTCATCATCTTAAGGTCCCAAAGAACGCATGTAATGTGGCCATAAGCCGGTCCCAAGCCCGGTTGAGAAACACAGAGGGAAGGTAACTACAGTAGCCCCATGACTTCTTTGGTGCTGACTGACGGCTTTGAAAATTTACCAGACCAAATTATGTATCCCTACGCCGAACCATATGATCTTGCAAAAAACATGTGTTTAGCAGCTGTCACTTCTGACAGTCAAAATTTAGGTATATACCTAAATGTTAACTGTCAGAATCAGAAATCAGCTGTGAACTGTCAGTCAGCACCAAAGAAGTCATGGGGCTACTGTACCACAGGTAACTAACTACAGCAGGAAGGTAATACCAGGACAACTTTCTCATATATTACAGTGTTGTTTATTGTTGTAACCACAGTTTCCAAATCTGTTATCAACTAACTACCCCATGCACAGATTTATCTGATTGTCAAACCCTTCCTTCACCTCTGACAAGACGTGTATTAATCACAACTTGTGAATGTGTGGAATGCCAGGCCTCCACCGTGGTTCGGATCCCACGTTAAACTGTAGGTCCTCCATTTCATCTCACAATCACCCTACCATTACACATTAGCGTAAGTGCGTATAACCCGAACGGGTAGTAAGACGCGGTGCTAATAATAAACTACCCCATCATGTTTTCCTACGATAGTAGAATTAAACAATATTTTAATAACAGTATGAACGACACTTCAGATGTAACATTTGAACAAAATTGTTAGCCATCTTTTTAATAGCAATTTAAAAAAAAACAGACGTTTGTATTTATAGACGAGGAAGGTAAGTGTACCCACATTTTCGTGCAGGTAGATTGGAAAACCATTTAGGTTAAACCGCCCTTGGTAAAACCGACTGGGTCGTTATTTGATAAAATTAATAATTCTCACGCTTTCGTTCAAGACTTGGTGCCTGATCGCCGTCTGTGCACCCACAGCGCAGTTATCCCAAGGGGTGCCACTCTACCAGTCCGATGCCTTAGCTCAGTCGATTGCGCGTCTGTCTACTGAGCTAAGGGTCCAGGGTTCTATTCCCGGCATGTATGAAAAATTTATCATTGGTGAAATGTGGGTTTTTCCCTTCACAGTGATGAATTAACGGCATGGGGGCTGGATGTTGTGTCTGTCATAAATTTAAGATTAGCGTAATTAGTACATAGGCGTATAACCTGAACAGGTAGTAGGACGGGGTGCTAAAATCAACATTTGCCTATTAATTGGAACATTTCAGCGCCAGTTATGTCAGTCAATAAGTCCTCTTGAAAAGTCTCTAAGTATTGGTAGCACACAAATAGGCCTAATTACAAAATTGTCAACCCGGCCACATAGCCGATTGGAGCGAAAAAAAGTGTTATCAGGTTGTATGATTTTGTTACAGTAGTCAGATTACCTGAGCTGCTGAACGGTCAAGGAGAACAAATCCAGTGGGAGCTAGATTATCTGAACGATTGAACGGCGCTCAAGGAAGAAGGACCCATGGAGCCAAAATGGTCCTTTTTCTGTCCACATAAGGAGATAGATGTGGTTCACAATCTCTCATGTCAGGTATCACTCCTTATAAAGAAATAAATCTTCGACACTAATAATAAGTTGCATAATGTAGGACAAAAGGTTATATAAAAGTATTGTCAAATTAATAATCAAATTGAAAAGATATTATAGTTAAAAATAGTAAAATACTAATAAAGGATATCCGACTATACAGTAAAGTTTCCAGGTGTAAGATAATTATAAACCTAAAACCTGTATATTTTACTAGAGTATTTAGGGCTAGTAATCAATACATTAAGGATTGAATATAAAATTAGGGGTAGTTAATCAAATTGTTTATGTAATTAAAAGTAAAGTATTATGGTCGAGTTACGACGATCTTCTAAATGATCCGTGGCATCTAGAGGAGAATTTAGCCATTTTTTTTTTTAAGTTTGAGTATTTTTCGGGAATACATTTTTATGCTATCGTAATATTGTCAAATAATAGCTACTGAGCCACTGAGACCGCTCAGTTAAACTACTACACAAGTACTGGTAAAATTGTCTAGATGAACCTATGCAAAACATCATAAAACAATTTTAAAACAGACTTAACACATCTACCATGTTAAGGTCATCTGTGGTCTATGGGATTAAATAGTCCAATCAAATAACAAACCTCCATCCCGTTAAAAGTTTATAGTAAATAAAACTAATAGTTCGCTGCCGTTCACTAGATTGTGCTACATGTGATATAACTTTAATAAAATTGCTATCAACTCCAATATTTTTAAATAATTAAATAAGTGACTAAATTAATTTAAAATCATTGAGCTATTCATTTTATTAAATTTTTTAAATAATATTTATGTTAGTTGAGTTTTTGTTTTATTTTATATTAATATTTGTGTTATGAAATTTTAATTCATGGTAGTTTTGTGGGCGATTTGATTATTAAAATGAAAATTATTTTTAAAATTAATGTAATTTATTTCCGGAGGACCAGTTTTAGTAGTACTAAAACAGAGGCAGGATTCGAGCTATGAGATATTTAACTCTTTTTTTTTTCTATCGTCTTTTATTAATTTTTCTATATTTAAATTTAATAGTATAGTTAGTATAGCTAGCTACATGTACGGTTTGTGTTTATCTTTATTATTATCTATGAGCTTTGTTGTGGTGTTGTACCCAATGGTGCAGCCAGGATTCGTTTGGTGGGGGGAGTTGGTTAAATTGACCAACTAAGCAGGGTCCATTGGTTTTTCCCGTGGGAAAATTTGAAAATTTAAGTAGTGCAAAATACGAATGCATCATAAGAATCACAATAATATCTAAAATAATTTAAAATTTATAAAAATGTTCATAATTCTGTAATTATTATGACTATTAAGTTTTTATGAACAAATTTTTATCTATTGCTTACTGCTAGAATATACAAACATGCAAGTTTCAATAAATTATATTTTAGAAATTTGATTTATAAAATTATTTTATGAACTAAAAATCTGAAAAATTCAAATAAGCAACTTGCACTAACTCTTAACTCACAAAATCACTTTTGAATTAATTCACTTTAGTCTTATGTTAATTTTTCCTTGGCTTCATAGAAAGTTAATTGAGAATTTCATCCTCCCCACATGGAAAAATCTATCTGGCCAATTCCAGTTCTGGGCCAGATCTGGCATTTTTCCACGTGGATACCGTAACTGACACCTCTGGATGTATGTACATGAAGCCCATGTAGTCTGTCTTAATTTGTAGAGTTCCTCATGTCTGATCTCAACAGCTTTAGGGACGAGAAAGAGGTAGGTGGGTAGCGAGGTCTGTGGGGGACTTCAACCCTACGCCAGTGGTTGTACCTATATTATTTGAATCAGAGTGTAAGTTACTAGATATTGTACGAAAGTATCATTACCTGTGGCAAGAGATGATGAGTGGTTCTGGTACTAGCCGACAAGGTACCAGCAAATACCTCTTGATACTAATACTGGACAGTCCTGTTGCAATAACACGTGAGAAGAACTTGCATACTAACCGCGCCTATTTAAAATGTCAACTATTTACGGAACATATCTACAAAAGGGTAGTTTGACAAATAAATATCAGTGGCTATATTAAATTAGTTATGTGTATTAATGTTTTTCTGTCAATAGCAGTTTAAAACGTTATTAAAATAAGAATAGATAGCATTGATTTGTCTGTCTCATGTATAAATTCACTCTAACAAAGGGGGAGTTTTTGAGGATTAATTCACACCCAAAGTTTCTGAGATTTTGTAAGCTATTTTATAGACATTATTTCTATATTGTTTGGAGAACTCCTTCTCTTCATGAGTCCCAGGCTCCTGAAAAAATTATTAGTAATATCCGGTGTAGATTTTAAAAAAATGGGTCCTCATCTACTAGAACTACCTGATACCAATGAATCGTTATGAATGGTGGTAGTGAGGAGTGGGTGGGGGAGAAGGGTGGATAAATTCTATCTTTTTTTCTAATTTTGTGAATTTTCTAATTTTGCGAATTTTCAAATTTTGCAGAGATTGAAATATTAATTTTTCACTAAAATTGTTTGCATTGGAGACAACTTAATTTTCATCATAAAACGGTCTTGTATGGAATTGTGGACATGAGTTAAAGAAGGAGAAAAGGGACTCATCTCCTCAGTCATTCATTTTCATATCACTGAGTTTATTTTAAATTGAGTTATGGACGTAGGGAGAATTTAATTATGGGGAGGGATTAAAATTGGCAATCTTAGGACATGATTGTTTTGAAAAGTATTGATTGTATTACGACACCGAGTTTCATTCACTGTTCCGGGCTGTGCGCAACGAGATAACTAGACTAACATGTTAGGAGTGAGAAATGTTGAATTAGAGCAAGTGTACCGACATTTTCGCGGAGGGAGATTGAAAAACTGTTAAGGGAAAATCATCCTCAGTACAGACTGGGATTCAAATCACGATCACCCTGTCATCAGTAATCCAGTCTACTGTGAAACTCCATCGCTGGCCAAGAGTTGTAATACTGCCTGGTGATATTGGTGATATAGCACAGCAGCTACAGTTGCTCCATCGCTGGCCAAGAGTTGTAATACTCCCTGGTGATATTGGTGATATAGCACAGCAGCTACAGTCGCTCCTTTGATGGCCAAGAGTTGTAATACTGCCTGGTGATATTGGTGATATAGCACAGGAGCTACAGTCGCTCTATCACTGGCCAAGTGTTGTAATACTGCCTGGTGATATAGCACAGCAGCTAGTCGCTCTATCGCTGGCCAAGAGTTGTAATACTGCCTGGTGATATTGTGCAGCAGCATTACATAATGTTGAATTAAAATGACCACGTGAAGGGAGTTAATTTGACGATCAAACCATAGAGAGCGACACAAGATGGTTACTTGACTCAAAGAACAAGATATGTCACACTTTGTTTACCCTAAAAGGTAGCATCTTATCTTGACTTGCTCTACTATGGTCCTATCTTCTAAGCTGCACCATAGTGGAAATAAACAAGGCATGTTTGCTATCTTTCAGGGTAAACTAAGTCTACTCTCAAGAAACATAAATTCCATTCACTCACATAATTAATTACACTTTTGCCTTAAATATAAAAGAAAGAGCAGTAAATATTGTATGAAACATATTTATTTTGCAATCGGTTGACAAACTTTCAAACATCTCATGTTTGTGTTTTAGTGTTGTGGACGGAATAGTTTCAGATCAGTGTGATTATGTAAATATATCGCATTGAAATTAATTCCTCAGAGCAAACAATGTGTCGGGGATAGTGTTGCCCAGGGCAATAGTTTGGAGAGTCTCATGACTAGATTCAACACACAAAAGATTGACTGAACATGACTAGAAGGCCGGATGTTGTCCTAGATGGCCGAATGGTGTCGTAAAAGGTCGGATGGTGTCGTAGAAGGTCGGATGGTGTCGTAGAAGGTCAGATGGTGCCGTAGAAGGTCAGATGGTGTCGTAGAAGGTCAGATGGTGTCGAAGAAGGTCTGATGGTGTCGTAGATGGCCGAACAGTGCCGTAGAAGGTCAGATGATGTTGTAGAAGGTCTGATGGTGTCGTAGAAGGTCTGATGGTGTCGTAGAAGGTCTGATGGTGTCGTAGAAGGTCTGATGGTGTCGTAGATGGCCGAACAGTGCCGTAGAAGGTCAGATGGTGTTGTAGAAGGTCTGATGGTGTCGTAGAAGGTCTGATGGTGTCGTAGAAGGTCGGATGGTGCCGTAGAAGGTCAGATGGTGTCGTAGAAGGTCGGATGGTGCCGTAGAAGGTCGGATGGTGTCGTAGAAGGTCGGATGGTGTCGAAGATGGCTGAACGGTGTCGTAGAAGGTCAGATGGTGTCGTAGAATGCCGGATGGTGTTAAATGTTAACACGGTTATCCTTGGCCCAGCGCTTCATCACTCGAATTATATGCTCCACTTGAGAGTTGGCGGTGTTCCTCAACAGCTGGATAACATCTGTCAGCAGCTCCCTGTCACAACAACCAACACTTAGTTTACCAACACTTTGGGTCACTAGTACCTGGGACCTACTACACATCACATGACACATACTTGGGTTGCTGCTGCGCTATGATGCGCTGGAACACACCGGTGCACGCCCCTCTCTTCCCTTCCCAATGTTCTGGGTTAGGGTCCAGGCGCTCCAGCATGTCGAACGCCTTGGCAGCAAACCAGAACTGTCCCATTTTGTAGCAGTCGTTGGCCAGCAGCTGCAGGAGACTGAACGAATCAGACGAGGTCTCCATCTTTAGATACAGCTCCCAGGCAGCCTGAGGTTTCTTGTTCATTACATCTGTGAGAGGAACAAAGAGGTTTCTTGTTCATTACATCTGTGAGAGGAACAGAGAGGTTTCTTGTTCATTACATCTGTGAGAGGAACAGAGAGGTTTCTTGTTCATTACATCTGTGAGAGGAACAGAGAGGTTTCTTGTTCATTACATCTGTGAGAGGAACAGAGAGGTTTCTTGTTCATTACATCTGTGAGAGGAACAGAGAGGTTTCTTGTTCATTACATCTGTGAGAGGAACAGAGAGGTTTCTTGTTCATTACATCTGTGAGAGGAACAGAGAGGTTTCTTGTTCATTACATCTGTGAGAGGAACAGAGAGGTTTCTTGTTCATTACATCTGTGAGAGGAACAGAGAGGTTTCTTGTTCATTACATCTGTGAGAGGAACAGAGAGGTTTCTTGTTCATTACATCTGTGAGAGGAACAGAGAGGTTTCTTGTTCATTACATCTGTGAGAGGAACAGAGAGGCTGATCGATACCTGTTGTTTGTTCTAACACTCACAGCAGCGCGCCAGGTGGCTGATATACACGTAGTCCCCACGCACTTTCTCGTCCTGGATCAGTAGGAAGGTATCTTCTGCTTCCTTGTAGTTCCCCTTGGCAGCCTGGGCCTGGACACACATGTGTCATATACATATACATTTCTACCAACCTACACACAAAACATGTCGACAGAAAGAGCAGCCTTACTGTTCCCTAGCTAGCGAGCTTCCTTCAACTCCCGGTTAGGCCAGGTAATCAAACTCTTAGAATAACCACGTCAATAACAAAAAGGCTGTACCTGCGCGTAGTTGAAGTTGAAGCTGTCGTCATTGGAGAAGAAGCTCTTAATGGAACTGAGGTAGATGAGCACGTCCTCAAACTGCCTGAGGAGGAAGAAACAGGAGGCCATGCATTGCCGACCTGGGATAGTGTCACATTCACTGCTACTGGAACCCACCAGCTGGAAGTACTGCTGCGCTACTTTCACATGCTCCCTCTGGAACACGACACAGGAACTACACTATCCCCAGAACAACCCTAATATTTGGGAGGTGTTCTACATGAAAAATGAAAGATCTCAAATGTTTACCAGCTTGTATGTTATTTGTTGCTCTTAATTTAAAACATGGTGTCTACTCAACTCGACCAATGAAATCCCCTACCTTTCACCTGATTTCCCCTGATCATTTCCTAAAATTCCCGACTAAAAATTATGTCACATCCTTCTAATTCCCCCTACCCCTCGTTTTTCTATTAATATTTTGTTAGTAATAATAATAAGTTTAAAAATTGAAATAAACATGTTTTTTTAATAATTTGTACTAACATTGTTTACTATGAATTAAAAATATATTACACAGCTAAAAAGAAAAAAAATCACGGTTTGATTCACATTATAATTTACTGATTTAATGATTATTATATTTCATATTTTGAGTAAAACAACATTTTCCCGGATTTATATTGTAATTTACCAAATTCCCGATTTATTCCTGTTTTTTCCCCGATCACTTCAAATTCCCAGCTAATTCCCGTTTTCCCTGATTTTCCCGGATGGTAGACACCCTGTAAAATTAATATCGTAGCTTGTTCTTATTCCCTTGTTCTCATTATACTCCGAGGAATCTTCTTTTCAACAAGATCACTCACCAGCGGATCCTCCACCAACTAGCACTGACCCGCTGACTCACCAGTTCAATGACACTCAAGGGTGGAAATACTCTCTCTCTCTCTCTCGACCTTGTGTTTATTAGACACCGGTACAGTTCCAGCACAATACAAAATATACCTCTGTAGGAATATGCTGGTTTAGTACACTGAAGAATGTTAGGTGAGCATATAATAGGAGTACAGTTTTTGGAAGGACATTTTTTTGGAAAAAAAAAGATGTGACGATATTCTGGCCAAAACCGTATCTAGCATCAGGACAAGCGGAAGTATTTAGTAAGATGTGTCGAGAAGGAACGTGGAGGTGACTTACAGATCCCTTCTCCTGGCCCATGGTGGCATTCACGACACCCTTCAGGATGTACTCCTGGGGTACGGCCGGCTCAAGATCCTTGATCAGCTCGTACGCCTCTGTCACGTCGTCCTGGAGCATGACACAGTAGTTCTATTAGGATCTGAACTCACAACGTCTAAGGTGTACACAAGATACTTTGGCTACTGTACCTGTCTCAGGTAGTATATGACGAGGTTCAGTCGAGCCTCGGGAATTACGTCTACAAGAGATGGCAGCACTTGTAGGGCCCCTTCGCCTCCTCGGAACACCACTAGGTTATGACGGATAAGATCGTGGCCAAAATTGAATGACGATGAGCTTTGATCCTGGACAAACGGAAACCAAGCAGTCAGGAGGACGACAAGCTGTACTATAAGGAGCTTTCTTAGTCTCTAGCCATGCAAACGCTGGTGCATTTCATTCATCCTCAACCTGGAGGGGTACAAATAACTTATAAGTAACCGGTGGGCTATTCACACCTGGAACAACAGCTCGCACTTGTACAGGATGAGAGACTCACCATGAGGGATCGCAGCTCGCTCTCTGCAGCCTTGCCGTTGTACAGTCGGAAGTGGTTGCAGGCCTTGAGGTTGATGGCTATGGCAGAGTCTGGGAACTGTTGCAAGTAAACCTGGAGCACTTCCTGTGACACGTCATAGTAGTCTAGCTTGTAGTAGCAGAGCGCCACATACACGTTGAGTGCCAGGTACTCTCTGAAAACAAATATGTTCAGATTAACTCAACCAATTCCTGTGGTGTTACCAAGCCCCCAGCATGTTCCTGTGGTGTTATCAAGCATTGTGGTGTTATCAAGCACCCAGCATGTTTCTGTGGTGTTACCAAGCCCCCAGCATGTTCCTGTGTTGTTATCAAGCACTCAGCATGTTCCTGTGGTGTTATCAATCCCCCAGCATGTTCTTGTGGTGTTACCAAACCCCCAGCATGTTCCTGTGGTGTTATCAAGCACCCAACATGTTCCTGTGGTGTTACCAAACCCCCATCATGTTCCTGTGGTGTTACCAAGCCCCCAACATGTTCTTGTGGTGTTATCAAGCCCCCAGCATGTTTCTGTGGTGTTACCAAGCCCCCATCATGTTCCTGTGGTGTTACCAAGCCCCCAGCATGTTCCTGTGGTGTTATCAAGCAACCAGCATGTTCCTGTGGTGTTATCAAGCCCTCATAATGTTCTTGTGGTGTTATCAAGCCCCCAGCATGTTCTTGTGGTGTTACCAAGCCCCCAGCATGTTCCTGTAGTGTTATCAAGCACCCAGCATGTTCTTGTGGTGTTACCAAGCCCCAGCATGTTCCTGTGGTGTTATTAAGCCCCCAGAATGTTCTTGTGGTGTTACCAAACCCCCATCATGTTCCTGTGGTGTTACCAAGCCCCCAGCATGTTACTGTGGTGTTATCAAGCACCCAGCATGTTCTTGTGGTGTTATCAAGCCCCCAGCATGTTCTTGTGGTGTTACCAAGCCCCAGCATGTTGCTGTGGTGTTACCAAGCCCCAGCATGTTTCTATGGTGTTATTAAGCCCCCAGCATGTTCCTGTGGTGTTATCAAGCACCCAGCATGTTCCTGTGGTGTTATCAAGCCCCCAGCATGTTCCTGTGGTGTTATCAAGCCCCCAGCATGTTCCTGTGGTGTTATCAAGCCCCCAGCATGTTCCTGTGGTGTTATCAAGCCCCCAACATGTTCCTGTGGTGTTATCAAGCCCCCAGCATGTTCTTGTGGTGTTATCAAGCACCCAGCATGTTTCTGTGGTGTTACCAAGCCCCCAGCATGTTCCTGTGGTGTTATCAAGCCCCCAACATGTTCCTGTGGTGTTATCAAGCACCCAGCATGTTCCTGTGGTGTTATCAAGCACCTCGACAGTTGATGTATAGTGGAGATACCTGTTAGCTCTCAGGACACGGATTATTTGGTGTTTATCTCTCTTGGGGAGCTCCAGGTCCAGTAATGAGTCCTGGGGAGGACTGCATTGTGGGTAGCAGGAACAGGGAACAGGCATATGGAACAGGAATGAAGGAATAGGTTTACTGGTTTGAACAATATGTGAACAATTTGTGTGAATTAGACTAAAATAAATAAATAAATGAATGTATCATACAAATAATACTATCCTAAACTTATTGTCCTGCCCTAGTAGACCTACTGTTATGGTTGTCCTGGTTGATCTACTGTCATGATGCCCTACTGTCCTACTGTCATAGGGAAGAAAGTAATCCTTGTTCCACATTCACTACCAGATGAACAGAAAACAATTTAAATAGTACTCTTTGTCTTTTGTCGAAACTTGGTGATGATAGTTATTATTATTATTGGTTTCTTGGTGCAGTTCGATAACATGCCAACTTTGTGCTCTTTATTTCAGTAAAACTATGAAGATTACCCAGACTATATTCAACAAACTGTTATCTGGCTTAAGGTGGACCAGCGGGAGACAATCCCCCCCTTTCAGTACCTGTATCTTTCCCCTTGTCTATAGTATTCTCTTGTAGATATCAATAGAGACCTGTTATCTAGCAGTATCCTCTTGTAGATATCAATAGCCTCCTGGTAATGACTGCGCAGATAGTGGATAGATGCGAGTGACAGCTGGTCCTCTATAATGTCCTCTAGTTGTTGGTGGTATTCCATCAGTTTCTTCTCGTCCCCTAGCTTGTGTGCCAGGTGGAAACACAGGCGCGTCTTGAGGCGCGAGGCAGGCGCTCGCTCCACTGACTGTAACATGGCGTACATACGTAAGAATATGGCAGCTACGCGTATATAACCGACAAGTGAAGAATGGCCGGCACAACATTGGGCGCACAAAACAAAGGTTTCACAACCGGCCAATCAGAGCTAACTCGACCTACCCTCTGCGCTTCCGGGTACATGCCGAGGAAGAAATAGCAGCACGCCAAGTTGGTCGGAACATCGGCGGGAGGGTTCTTGGTGTGGGTCAGCGCCTCGTACACAGACATGGCGCGCTTGTAGTCCCCCAGATGAAACGCGCAGTAGCCGATCCACATCTCTGTTTCGTTCCCTTTACTGCCGCCAAACTGCGAGAGGAAACGAGGGGAACATGACAGGAGGAGGTCTGCTTGTGCTGTGACTTGTAGTCTAGGCAAACAGGATGAGGAGCGGCCCTAGTGGTCAGCACTGGTCGAGTGCCCCTTGCTACAATTTAAAACATGATATTATTTCAGACCGCTTAGATAACAAATTAGCTCTAGAGTTTGTTTTGTTCACAGACAATTTTAATGATTAGACTTACAACACTATGACCAACATAACACCGGGAAATGAACTAAGAACTCTCAGATTGGCGGACAGCCACTCTATCGACAACCACAATGTCCCCTTCTGACCTACTTGTCTGCAGTCATTAGGCCTAGTAGGTCATTGCGAAGCAGAATTTGCACCTCACCTCCAACACTATCAGGGCACCTGTGTAGTCCCTGGCGTTGAGGAAGTCTTCCATCTTGGGGACTTTTTTCCTTCCGGACGATTGGCTCTGGCTCGCGACACCCGACCCCACTGCGGGCTTTGCCCTTGACAGGATCTTGAGTAAAAATACAACATCACACAAGGCTTTACTATCAATACAAATACATTTCACACACACATAATTGGTTTGGATTATATTTTTATTTCAATTAATTACTACACATTTTAATATTATGGAGAATCATATTTACGAAAAATACATCACAAAATGAGTCATTCTGGATATAAAAAAAATTAATATAAAAAAATAATAATCTATTAATATACTAGTCTGATCTAGTGTTAATATAATGTATATTATAATATACTTATTCAAATTATTGGCGCCTTCTTATACACAATAGCTTAAATAGTTAATAAAGCATTAAGATCTCGATCAGAAATAGTGGTGTGGCAATAAAATTAAAACATATTTGAGGTTTGTTAAATAAAAGTACATACCATTTCAATGTTACAACGGAAACGATATTGACAAACTGGTGAGCAATAATTTTATTCTATAGAAATCAATGACAGTTCTTTATTATCAAACAATCCCACAGATGAGTTAAAAGAGATTGTTTGATAATGACCACTTGTACAGAATTCAATCCAAGTCGCTCGACAATAGATAGAAGCCTTTCTCTTCTGTAACTTTTTTAATATTACTGTATTTTGTATATATATATATATCCCATTCAAAAGGAGCCAGTTTCGAACAATTATTAGTCTTCAAATATTGCAATAAAATAATGGACACTCTTCTAGACTATATTTTGTAGCTTGAATTCTCTTGCCCTAAATGATATGGTGTAGTAATGAATATGCATAAATGATCTAAAAGTAACAATAATAATAATATATTTATTTATTTAGTGGAAGAATATAACATTTGCGTTAAGATGAAGTCTTAGAAATATGATCTTATTAATTTACTTTTATAGTTCATCTGTTCTCTATTAAGACTAGCCTATTATCTACAATATGCTTTACGTGATAAGTTTAAAGTGTGAATAAAATCATTTGTAGTCGAATTCATCGAGCTCACACTTGTATTAATTCCATAATTTAAGCCTTAGTTGAGTATTTTACTACTAGATGTCTCGTTCTATTAGTACTCATTCTAGCCACAAAGACAAAGTATCGTTTTAAGTAAATCTTACCGCATGGCGATCGAGTGAGGCCAATTTAGCGACTTTGTCGCTAGACCTGATGACTTTTGTGGTTCTGAAACAACTCATTTTCATTTTTTTTTAGCGCCAAGCGACTAATCTGGCGACTTTCCTTAATTTTATGTCATTTGCATGATAATTATTTTAAATTTTAATGCTGTAGAATTTTTATTTTTGAACTACCATACTGAAATGCATTGCTTCAGATCTAAGGAAGAGCTCCAAACTGTCATTCACAAATTACAACGACATCGTTCTGGATCCGGGGATCCCCCATCCACTGATGTATCTTACATTCAGTTCAGATTAATGTGTGAATTTTTGGTTTGGCGGTAAATCTGATAGCTTTTAATTATTTCGTTTAGCGACAATCTAGTTACTTTCTGGTACTTCTTTAGCTACAACACTTATAGGGTCGTTGGCAACACTGGCAGTCGACAATCTAAAATAATATCTGATCTTGTCAATGTTCATTTAAACGTTGAGACTTGAAAATGTTGACGGGAGTAAAGCATGTTATTTTAGTATTGTCTGGTAAAGGAGGAGTGGGGAAATCTACCGTGAGCACTCAACTCGCACTGACGCTCAAAGAAGCTGGCTTCAAGGTAAAAACAACAGGTTACTGTATTCAATCAAATGTAACAATTCTTTTCACGATTTCGTCAGAGATTGCAATCAACCCCATCTACAGACTCAGTAAGAAATAGTATTGGATTGCTCTGTATACAAATCCGTACTCCCGTGGAAGTTGGTTAAAGGCCCCGGCACAAACTCCGTATCCGTAAGTCCTTACTCCGTAGAAGTTGCCAAACTTTAATTTTCTACGGACTATTTTATACGGACTACCAATCACAGCCGAGTAAATATGTGCATGCACATTGAAATAAAAGAACGAATGGCAGTGAGAGGATCAGTCGCTATGGAAACATATACAAAATGAAAAGATGGCTACACGACTATACATGGAGCTACTTCAGAAACATTTTTCTAAAAATCTAAGCACCCCGGGAAGAGCGGCTTCTAGGAAAATGTTTTCTGAGAAATACCAAGTTCTCAGAAATATTGGCTTTGCTTTTGTAGGTTCAACACCTTATTATCAAAAATATTAAAAGCGCTTGTTTTGTTTTCATCCAAAATACTACTACATGCGTTTTGCATTTTCAGGCTATTGCAAACACTTATTTATTTTAAGTTTGATAGTTAAAATCGAGTAATAAATATGTTTCTTGTGATTGTACTTAACCTACATTTTAGTATATACTAAAAGTTTTCTCGACAAAGTTGTTTTTGGTTTCTTTAATTCTTATATTATGATCAGCTGACTGCTGACGTCCACTCCTACCTGTAGACAATTTTCTTTTGAATTTTTTGATTTGACGAAGTCTTACTATCCTATTGGTTGAAACAGTCACACAATTACGGATATTGACTTTGTAATCGCTAGTAGAATTTCTTATGTACCAGGAACACTGAGTACGGNTAAATATGTTTCTTGTGATTGTACTTAACCTACATTTTAGTATATACTAAAAGTTTTCTCGACAAAGTTGTTTTTGGTTTCTTTAATTCTTATATTATGATCAGCTGACTGCTGACGTCCACTCCTACCTGTAGACAATTTTCTTTTGAATTTTTTGATTTGACGAAGTCTTACTATCCTATTGGTTGAAACAGTCACACAATTACGGATATTGACTTTGTAATCGCTAGTAGAATTTCTTATGTACCAGGAACACTGAGTACGGACCTACGGATATTGAGTCTATGTCGGGGCCTTAGCTCTAACTTTTTAAGGACAATTTTATAAGTACCTACTACCAATCACAGTTATGTAAAGATGTGTGCGCGCGCATCAAAATAAAAGCACCAATGGCCACTAAAGGATTTGTTGCTAATTATAGCTTTGATGGTTCAAATCGAGTTATATAGTTACGCTATTGTGATTGTACTTAACCTAAATTTAAAGTATATTCTGGATGTTATTTCAAAAAAGTTGTTTTAGATTATTCTATTAATCAGCTGACTGCTTGGCAGTTTCTTCTTGCTGGAACAATTTTCTTTCGAAAAATTTTATTGGATGAATACTAGGGGGATAGTATGAAACAAGGGCGGGATTATTTTTTTCAGTGTCAAATTATTAGAAATATAATGTTTTACAGAACCCATATACACAAGATTCTGAAGTTTCGGATTATAACCAAACAAACCTTGTCAAAAAATTTCAAACCGTCAAAAAATATGCTAAAACTCACCTGATCGACCGGCCAACATTCCTTGTGTTAACTAAACTTTCGTAGAAAAGTTAAAGACACCTTAGATTATAGCTCAATGGTGATTTTACGTATTTATTAGTACACATCAAGCGTCTACAAGCACTGCAGTTTTCTGTTTTCAAGTAAAAGATCTCAAATTGATAAATTATTAATCAATCTTAATTAAAAATGTTTTTACATCCTCCAACGAAACAACCTGAAGCAGATTGTCACATTTCAACTGCGTAGGAAATATTTTGGCACATGATAATATTTTTTTATGTAAAATATTAATGTTTTCGCTAAAAAAAACCAACCGAGCTTGACCTAACCCTCTATGTGTGAATAAATAAAATCTCGATTAACTATCTCTATGATTCCTGCTTAAAAAAATACCAATTAAATGAGTTTTTTAAGAATCTTTTTTTAACGGTTGAGAATTTTTTGTAGCTTTTTTTATATAAGCCCTAATTGGAAACTTGAAAATCTTGTTTGTATGGGTGCTAGAAAACATATCTCTAATAATTTGAACAGTGAAAAAAAAAAAAAGAATCCCCCTCCGATCACACTATAGTCGAAGTCTCTAACTATCTCATTGGTTGACACGGTCAAGTGAATAAGGATATGAGCTGTGTGATCGCGAATACAATTGCCACAAACTTGCGGACACGGAGTATTAGAAGAAGCTTAAGGTGGTGCTTAACCTCGGTCCTAATGTGCTTGAAACTGAATGACATAATAGAGCTTTGAAAGTTTAATCTCTGAGAGAGTTGGGTGTAAAAACTTGATTTATTATTAGTTAATCCCAGTCACAGGTCATCATTGGTCACATGGTACAACTTATCGTTCTCTTGTTGGACTGGGTTGCAGGTCAGGGTTTGAATCTCAGCCTGACGTGTTGAGGGTAGTTTCCCACTAAGTTCGTCTCATCACTGACACTTTGTGTAATTAATAAGTAAACAAAAACCCAAACATCTGGTGGGAGACGAGGTGTCATTCAAGGAAGAAAATATTATATTTTTTAACTCGCATCTTATTTTAATTATTTACATAACTGCAACACATAGAATTATTAAACCAAATCACAATATCCCTGAAACCCTCGAGTACTGGCATGTTGTATTTGTTGTCAGGTTGGTATTTTGGACGTGGACCTGTGTGGCCCCAGTGTACCCTATCTGCTGCAGTTGGAAGGGAAGGATGTCCATCAGAGCCCCCATGGGTACGTCTTCTAAACACTCGTCATGACGGGGATTTCCTTCACTTAACAAGCACCCTGTCAGTCACATGTAATGTTCCCTCCACTTGACAGCAAGCCAAAAATTGTAATAAAATTTAAACATGAAAAAACTTTGCGCTAAAAAACAATCTAGCGTGTGTACGTGTTCTTCAGGTACAATGGCTATTTCAGGATATATATTATTATTATTATTACTAGCAGGGCTGCGGAGTCAGAAGGCTAAACCTTCGACTCCGAATCCTCTACTTTTTCTACTATCAGACTCCGACTCATTTATTAATGGCAAATTTATATTAATAATAAGTAATAAAAAATGCTTATCAAAATAATTTTAACAGAGTAAATTTGTTATAACTATTGGATATAAATTAAAATACTAAAATGGTAGCACAGGGCATTTCATCCCCAACACTTGAATCATCAGGATACTTGGTTAATAGAACGTAAAAAAATAATATTTAGTTTACTACAATTTCTGAAAGAAAAAACAAACTAAATTTCTCTGAGTCGAGGTTGATACCTTTCTACCGATTGACTCCACAGCCCTGATTATTAGCACCGCGTCCTACCCGTTCGGGTTATACACACAGGGTATATAAAAACATAATTTTTCCTTCAACAATGACGAGCCTAACTAGCCCATATTATTGTTGGCATTGATAACACCTGTAAAAGTGACAGCTCTGACCTAGTGTATGAATGTTTGGAAGTACCTGTTACAGTTGGTAATTCATGCGTCTGTGACAGTCACATGAATGTGTCATCACACTCTGTTGTGTGCTTACAGATGGGTGCCAGTGTTCGCTGACAAGGAACAAAGACTCGCTGTCATGTCCATCGGATTCTTGCTCAAGGACAGGAACGACGGAGTGGTTTGGCGTGGGCCCAAAAAGAACGGTCAGTCGGCTACAAGTTGCTTGGTTATGTTACATGTGAGCTAGCTCTTGTTTTGTTGGCAGCATTGACCACTCAACCCCTGTTTTGTTGGCAGCAATGATCAAGCAGTTCCTCACAGACGTGTACTGGCAGGACATAGATTATCTCATCATTGACACTCCCCCGGGGACCTCTGATGAACACATCACTGTTATGGAGAATGTAAGGTGAGACAGTTCAACTTTGAACACATTGATATTATTGGTTCATCCTAACCTGAAACCGAAAGTAAACAAACATCCCCATATCACTATGCTAAGGACCTACATATGATTGGTGGAACACGAGTTCAATATTATAAACGGGAGCGACCGTGTATAGTCAGTACCATAGCAAAGTAGGTCACTACGAGTTTTTGTATTTTTTAATGCTTTTAAATTTCCTGTCTTATATTAAACAAAACTCGGGACAGACTCAGCAAACGCCATAAATAGACTGGAAGCACTCAACACTGACAGCCGTCACTTTACCACTGTCAACTGACCGTTGCTGACTTGACACTAACATGTGATAAGGACTGTACCATGGGGTCCCTCAGCGCTGAGGCAGGAGTTTGTTGGTATTCGAAAAGCGCTTGCAAAGCTTAAAGTATCATTTCTAAATCAAATGAAGGAAAGATTTTAGTTATAATAATTTTCTAATGTTATTTTAAAACAAGTTTAATACAAAACAAAGGAAGGACTATTTAGTGAAAGATACCAGTGAATGTCCGTTCAGTATAAAATCAGAGCATAGATTTCCATGTGGTGTTGTTTACATTAGGTCTCAGCTTAAGGTGAATCAATAATAGTGATCATTTCATGGTTTCAGGGAGTTGAACTGTGACGGAGCTGTGCTAGTGATTATGTCTTGGTTTCAGGGAGTTGAACTGTGACGGAGCTGTGCTAGTGACTACGCCCCAGAAGGTGGCCATTGAGGATGTCAGAAAGGAACTTACTTTCTGTCGCAAGACTGGAATTCCCATTCTGGGAATCTTAGAGAACATGAGTGGCTTCGTGTGTCCCACCTGCAGCGTAAGTCAGAACTTGTAGCTCTCTACCTGTGTCCCACCTGCCGTGTAAGTCAGAACACTCAATAAAAAACACTATTTTATTTTTACAGGCTAAGGAGGAATTAATCGGGTATTTTTGAACGTATTACACAAACACGTTTCTAGGATTTAATTTGCGCGTAGGGGTTAAAGCTCTCAATCACACCTTGATGAATGTGGTCGACCACATATTTAGCATTGTCGTTTAAAAAGGTTGGTGTACACTTCTTAAGTCAACAAATCCATTTAGTATGATTTGTGATATCATAGGCCATGTAAATAGCCGGCTTCTGGCTTAAACGGGCAGTGCAACTTCATAAAAGAGGAAACGAAAAACACCAACAGGAGAAAAAGGAAATTGGTAAAGAATGATAGGAACATGTAAACGGAATGAATAACTTAATTATCCTCCACTAATCAATAATAGAATGACTATATTTTTCAATGACTCTGTCTTGATGCATGCTAATTTTAGCCAATCATATATTATATTACATTTTGTACAGTGAAATATAATTATTTCAAGATCCCAGTGAGCATTATTTTAGTTCTCGGATCGGAGTGAAAATGAAACGTATCGTCCTCTTGTCGTTCGCAGGAGTGTACCAATATCTTCTCGAGTGGAGGAGGTAGTTCCCTCGCAGAACTAGCATGGAGTGCCCTTCCTGGGGTGTTTGCCACTGGACTCCCGTGTGGGGGCATGCGGTGAGAAGGGACAGAGCTGCGTGGCCGAGCTACCAGATTCCCCCGCTGCGGCAGTATTCCGGTCCCTGGCGGCCCGACTCGCCCCCGCTGGTGTGAATAGCTAGTTTGTCAAATAGAACATGGAACATTAACAAGTTCTGGCCAATCACAGTCTCTCAGAGAATAGTTGATCTGTATCTGACCTAGCGGCAAGGTGTGGGACCAATACTGGCAGAGGAAGGAACATTTGTGTGCTAGTTTGTTAATCTGTTTTTAAGACCCCTTCAGAAAATGTTACTTTATTAAACGTTGTTTAGTATTTCTGCCTCATTTTCATGTTCATCAAAACCCACAATATATTATTAACAGTGTGCGGGAGCTTTGAAATGTTGCTTCGACTCCAAGAGTAATCGTCACATCTTCAAAACATTAAGGAAACAACTTTGAACATATTATACATGCTCTTATTACATATTTCAACATTTTTATAACAGCTATGTCAACACAAAATAATATTGTGTGTTTTGTTTTTCTAAACCTATCTCTGGCAGTTTTCCACCAGACCGACACACTTGCGACCGAGTTGTGTTTCCGTAAACAAGTTTTAGTTATTTGGATTAGCGTGAAACTCTTGTTTATACCAAACTGACTGAAAACTAGTTAAAATTTATTTTAGTTTCAGATATTTTCCAGTACACAGACAGTACAGTCATGTCATCATAGGGTCGCTCTAAACAGAAGAATGAATGGAGCCACGGTATTGGGTGTGTTCGCTAACACACTAGTCCCAAACATAACATCTTGCAGATGGAAGAATGTTTTGTGCACAATTGTTGCTGTAGTGTTTTCACAGAAACTAAACAAAACTCTGTAACCTTTGAATCTTCCTGCCTATCCAGTTGTTGACAAAAAGTCACCGATAACTCGCAGCCTTCAAAATTATTTCGTTTAGTTGGTCTGGTGGAAAACTGCCCTTAATGTAGATACACTTGATAGGTAATGTTATGAAACAAGAACCTTGTCTTCAACTTGACATGTGTAAGCTTTGTACATCCCTACTCAATAATATAGGAACTTAACAGTTAAAGAGCCAAGCTTTAATAACAAATTGTACCGATGAATTTAATTTAAAACAATCTGGTATAAAATGTTAATGTGATTCGCATCTCGACACGTATGCTAACATGTACCCATCACATTTAGACTAGACTAAAGGTAAATAAAACTAAGTTAAAGCACCCCCTCACTCTCGACACCTGATCCACTCCAGCCTGCTTTAGGTTAAGTTGGTAGTCAAGTCAGCCTCACCTTGGTACTAAGCGCTCTCGGACTCCGGGGATTGTATCCTTATCTGATCCTCCTCCAGCGTTGCCAGTTCTCCTAATGGCGACCGCAGTTTAAACAGGACAGGCAAGTGTCCCAGGGCAGGGTTACCATCTCTCTCCAATAGGCGCACCCAGGACAGCAGAGAGTCTCTACTGGACGTACCGGTGGCGCACATCGCCAGGATGGTACCGTCATCCTGTTCGTGTACCGTTGGAGGGGCGTAGTCTCCTGCTCCCTCCTCTGAGAAGGGGTCTCGTAGGGACGAGACATCTGCAGGTGTGACAGGTGGTGG
>CABFWB010007812.1:0-21878 GCA_902151455.1 Timema bartmani
GAGATATGAATGAAAAATTGTGATTTTTTTCAAAAATTTAAAATATATGTATTTTGAGAAATTCAAAATAAAAAATTTGAATTGGTGACTTTGAACTTTCAACATGTCCTAATGTGGGCATGTAAAATATCATTTTAAAGCCCAATAAAAACCCTACAAAGTAGTTTTTATTTCATTTCTCTATCTTATTTCTAACTGAAAAAATTAAACAAAATATGATGGATGGTGAAGCTCAATACGCTCTTTTTTTGAAATTTTGAAAATTTTTATCTCGAAAACTAAATAAGAAAAAATTATGAAATTTTAGATTTTTAAATGTCTTTGTAGGAATAGCAATTGTGCCAAAAATTATTAAAATCCAAAAGGGTCAGGTACAAAAGTGGATAAAATTTGGATCATTTGACATGGAATGGCCCTATTATAATACAAACATGTTTAAATATATTTGAATATTCTTCTGTAGCTCATATATGAATTGTTTTGGGCGGTTTAATAATTTTAATATATTGAGGTTTGATAGGCTCACTAATTTTAATATCAGCACATGGTTTGTGTTCTTTTGGATTATTTTTTTAAGCAAATATTGTTGATTAACGGTTAGGAAGTGAAAGCTCAATAAAGATTTAGTGGATTTTATGCCAATTATGGTTTTATGATGATTTTCATTATGTTAATGTAATATAGCTGCACCACCTTAATTAAACTAAGTAGGTGAAATTAGATTATTAAATAGTTTAGTATCCTGAACTTCTTTTTCAATATTAGGCCTATTATTGGTATTAATTTCTTTTTTTTAGTGCAGTAGCAACTCTATACCAAAACATAATTTTAGTGCCTTCTCACACTCCCACCCATAATAGTCCCACAACTTCATCTAACATTTTCTGGTCAAAACTATTCCTATTGATATTTAAAAAAAATTGTACTATTTAAAATTTATTTTCTCGTGTTTCAGTCGCCTCTTTGGGTTCCTTAAGCTGAACTCACCAGAGCAGTCAAAAAAGAAAGAATTGGTATTGAAGGTATGTGAATATCTACTCATTAACACTTAACTCATTTGCATACTTCAGTTTTAATTTAATTTTGGAAACACTAAGGTGTGGTAGTCTATATTTTACCATAATTGAGAGGTTTTAGGCATCATCTTAATATATTGTTAGCATTTGAACCTTCCATGATCAAGAGTATCAAAATTCGGTTCCATATTTTTAAGCAAGTCTGGTTTCGGTTCATTCTGTGAAAACCAATTAGTTAATATTTTACTATACGGTAATCAAATTTTTGTATTCACCATCTTGACAAATATATGCACAAAAAAAAAGAGTTAAAAATCAAGTAATCATTATTTATACACACTAATTAGATTATTTGTTATATGCTCAGATAAATATAACTTTTTCAATTATAAAATAGATATGCTTTAGACCTACCTGTAATGCATATCAAATTCACATATTCTGTACTGCTCTTTACTTTTATTTACTGCATTTCTGCCAATTTAAAAGTGAGCCACAGATAAAATGTTTTTTGTGCCTTTTGCCTCAAAATTGAAAAAAATAATCTGGCTTATTATAATTTAGGTAGTTGCTAAAATAAATAAAACGATTTTGTATAAAATATTAGTACAAGGATACTATTAAATATTAATAGAAAGAAAGACATAATATTTCATATTATTATTAATAGACTACCCATAGTATGGCATTATTACTGATAGAAACACACAAGGTTTAATTTATTGATCAACTATCCATGGTAGTGTACCCTACTAACAATCTGTTGCACTATTTGTGATAGTTATAATGTCACATTCTGTGATACTACCAAGCTAGAGTGTGTTCAGGAGTTTGGTTAGGAAATTTGCCCAGTATCTTCTATAAACCACATTATTCAAAATTATCATTAAATCGGTTCCCTATCAATTGTTGACTAATTATTGATAACTTTATTAACTTGATGATTATTCAATGTCAAGGAATGATTATAATTAACTAATGATTAATCACTGATGATCCAGTCAACACACTAAATTACAAAGTCGACTATAGAACATATTATTAAGTACTTAGAAAATGTTTGTTTCTTGAGATTGTTTTTTTATGGTGATCCTCTCTCTAGCTTCCTTAAATGTGACTCCTTTAAAAAGCAGTTATTTAATTCATCACGTGTCAAAAGCTGATATGCTGACAAATGCTTATTCATGTGAATTTTATTTAGATAAAATGCAAGTCTATTTTTTGTGCGCTCCATCAGTTGAACAATATTGCATTCTACAGAACATAATATTGGTCACTGTGTCCTCCTAAATATATATTTTTTATGTTTAATGATCTCAGATTAAAAAAATAAATAAAAACACATGCTCAATTTAAAAATGTTAAACCAAATATTACTCCAGAGTACAAATATTCAACATTTTGATTTTCAAAGTGTATGGCCATTGTAATGTACACTGATTACCTATGTACACAACATTAATACACTCAGATGTCAGAATTAAATAAATCCTGTTTTATCAATGTGTCTCAAAGACTAAGTTGACAAATTTGTCAGGTTTTCACATTTATGTTGGGGGAAAAAAAGTCAATGTTATTGGACAGGCTGTGTAGAAATCTAACCGGAGGTAGTATGGACTTGGGCTCTTAAGTAGTGCTAAACAGATAATTTTTGAAACAGTGTTCAGAGTTTCATTTTGATATAAACAAGTGATTTTTAAGGAGCTTTTTAA
Source organism: Timema bartmani (assembly GCA_902151455.1). Classification (NCBI taxonomy): domain Eukaryota; kingdom Metazoa; phylum Arthropoda; class Insecta; order Phasmatodea; family Timematidae; genus Timema; species Timema bartmani. The sequence goes on from CABFWB010007812.1 coordinate 2,729, forward strand.
TGTGTTAGTGTGGTTCACACAGGACTTGATGCTGCACCATGACAATACACTAGCCTACACTGCTTTGTCTATGAAGCAGCTTATGACTGAAAAAAACAGAGAAGTAATCCCCCACACCTCACTATTCCCTTGACCTAGCCCCCTGGATTTCTTCCTGTTCTTTGAGATGGGGCTGCTGCTAAAGGGGTGAAAATTTGATAACATTAAAGGGAGTCAGGGGGAATCACAGGAGGTACTGGAGAACATCCCACCAATAGGGTTACAGAGGTGCTGCTATATAACGTTCCAAGTGAACTACTTCGAAGGGAACAGCAGTGATTAGAACCTTAGATGAGCCTACATTCTTTTATTGGTACAATCCAGTAATATTTTGGATCACACCTTGTATGTATCCCCAAGCTATTCTATCAAATCAAAGGCTATGAGCTGCATTTAAATGCTCCAGACCAGCCATAGTGATGTTTCAGAAAACTTTCCTATGTGAACACAAGAATAATATTAGAGAAATTCATTTAAGTCCACTATATGTTTTGGTTCAATAACAGGTCCTTATGGCTTTGGCCACATTATTTATATATGTTACAAACCAGGACCAAATTTGACCATAGTTATATTAGTTTATTTTATGTCACAATTCACTTTATTATATTAAGATCGAGTTAAACACTAATGGATGATATTTTATCTCTGGCTTCTTTTCAATCTCACTATTTGTATACATCATTGTGACATTTAGAGGATGGTAGAATATTATCTTTAAGTTATGTGTTACCTAAATTTACCTATTAATGGCCAAGATTAAAGTCATTGAAACAAATTGCTTTGTGCATTTTAAATATAGTTTTAATATATCTTTATATGCAAAAGGTGTGGACTTTGTTTCAGGCAGTGAAATATTTGGAGTGCATGTTGGTCCAAGCACAGAAGGAAAAAGAACACCGTCAGCACATTGAGAAACGAGAGATAGTATGTTCACCAAAACCTTCTAGTTCAACTGACACAGATTCATATCCAAATCCAGAAAATGAAGAAATTAGCATTGATCCTAAAACATATTGTAAATTAGGCCATTTTCATTTACTCTTGGAAAATTTCTCTAAAGGTACTAGCAACAAAATACTAATTACAGTGACAAATAACGTATTTCTTTTAGTCTTGTCTTCCCAGTATAAAACTAGAATGAAAGGCTATATCTTGATATTTTAACTATTTGTGGTCTGATTTCAATTTTGACTGGAGCTCACAAACAGATCATGGATCAAGAATTTCCTATACTGTATACAATATATCTTCATTCAGCAGTCACATTATCTCTAATTATATCCTTGTTCATTAACAAAATATAGTATACAAGTAGCCTATGTTGGAAATATGGGTTCTTCCATTGTATTCCAAAGTATTGCTCATATTTTTATTTAGATAATTTAGTTAAAATTATCTCTCTCTCTCTCTCTCTCTCTCTATATATATATATATANATATATATATATATATAGTTTTTGTGTTGAAGGAAACTGTCAAGATAAATCATGCTCCAAATTTCACAACTTGTGGAAAAACTAAACTAGTTTAGTTGGTAGTTAAAAAATATAGCTAGTTAATAGGAAATAAATACTCATGATTTCAATGTTAATGGAGGGTTGAAATTACTTCTGGAGTGCTGAAACTCCTTCTGGAGTGCTGAAACATATTTCAAACGTTCATCTGTCTCACAATTTTTTGTTCATTTTTTATTTGGAACCACTCCGTCCTCCCACTCTCCTTCTTAACACAGCTCCTGTTATCCTCATACATGCTATTGTTTGTCATTAAAACTCCTCTTTCCACTTTGGCCTCCTCCATTGATTTCCAAACTTTATTTTGATCCACACTATAAAATGCCTTCCCCATATCCATAAATACCATTACTTAACTATTTCCCAAATTCATACCGTCTTTCTATCAGCTGTCGTATGGCAACTACCACTATTCTCTAAATCCTTGCAGTTCCTCTCGCCACCTTCCTTTCATTTTATTTATTATTCTCTTTTCCATTAGGTATCTTCTCAGATATTTTTGTACAGTGGGACATCAGCGTTATCCCCCTACAGTTTGTACACCTCTTCCTGTCTCCTTTCTTGAAAATAGGTATAGCAACTCCCTCTTTCGAGTCTTCTGGTACCTTGTTATCCTTCCAAATCACCCCCAACACCCTGTACAACCATCATATACATACTTCACCTGCAGCTCTTATCATTTCCACAGCCAGTTTGTCCACACCTGGTCCTTTTCTTGTTTAAACCGCTTTAATGCATCCTCCACTTATTTTCATGGAGGACCTCTTTCCTCCTCTTTGCTCTTCATCCTGCTCATGTGTTTCACTCTCATCCTTTTCCTCTTTCAGGTTGAACAGATTCTCAAAATATCTCGTGCATAGTTCCTTTTCTTCCTCTCTTGTCTTCAATATTTTACCTTATTCATTCATTATTCTAACTTCTTTTCTCTCTCTTCCTGTTTCTTACCTGGTTATAAAACAACTTACCTCTTTCCACGTCCCGTTTCAGCATTTCTGTCCATTTTAACACCCAATCCTCCTTGGCTTCCTGTATCACTCGCTTTGCTCTTTTTTCCTTCTACCTATATTCTTCCTCTATTTTCTCATTCCTATTCTTAAAACTCCTTCTGAATGCCTTATTCTTCTCCTCCACTGCATCTCTCCCCTGTTGTTTCACCAGAATGTCTCCTTCCACTTTCTCTTATCAGTTGTCTTCCCACATACCTCCTCTGCAACTCCCACCAAACTGTTCTTAAACCTTTCCCATTCCACCTCTACACTTTGAATCTCATCCTTGGGCATTAAGCTTCTTCCCTTTATTAGGTACAGCTCTCTTTCCTCTTCATTTTTTAGCCTTCACACCTTTATTCTTCTTTCTTGTCTTAATAACTTTCTCCTATGTACCCATCCCTTTATGTCTGCCACCAGCAACCTGTGTTCATTATAAAAGGACACACTTGGTATTAGCTTGATGTTAACGGTCTGCCTTTTCATTTCTTCATCCATGGGAAAGTAGTCTATCATTGACCTTCACACCCCAACTGTATCTGGTGTAGTTTTTATCTGATCTTATGGCTTTCTCTTTTCTTCTTATACCATCTGTTAGACACTTTAATTTTATTTCTTGCACATAACTCCAACAGCCTCCTACCCTCGTCATTTCTCTTTCATCATACTTCTTTCCCTATTACCTCCTCAAACCCTCCTCTCTCTTTTCCTACTTTTGCGTTAAGATCCCCCATTACATCCTGCCACTTGTCATGACCAAGGGGTACAATCTAAAAAGAAGTTTGAGAACCACTACCATAAACAACCTTACATTTTGAGATAAATTAATTAGAATGTATATATAAAATTGACTCATTTTCAACAGTGTTTTATTCAAATAGATGCATTTCTGTGAATATGGCAAGGCACATAGGAAACTATATCCAACCTTTATTAAAAAGGATTATTCATTTGTTGTTTTGGTCACAACAAGAAATTATACGATAATTTAGAATTATTTTGGTGGTTTTGAAGTGTCTGGTCTGCATTCCCATAAGAAATATTGCAGTGTTAGGATATTTCCATAAAGGAAGGCAGCACTAAAAAATAAATGTTTGGAAATATTAGGCTATTTATTACAACAGCCAATTTGAAGATTATCAACTGAATTTAAACTCCCTCAAGCACTGTTATGAAAATTTTAAGAAGAGGTTGAAAACATCTTCAGCTGTTCACAAGGTATAGTACATACTGGAAGCAAACAAATATAATTAGTTGTAATTGTGGCCTTTATTTGAAACAATATTATTTCATATAAGTATAATATGTGTTATGAACAGTTGATCATACTGGTATTATATTGAGGCCTATTGCTTAATTTAAAATTAATCTTACATACGAAATTATTTCACTTAACTTATGTTTCTATTTTGGTTCAGTTCATCAATATTTGTGTTTAGAAATAGGCTTACTGTTATTGTACTTTTCATGCATTTAATCTCAAGCATATACTTTTCATAATTTAGTTTTTTTTTAATTATTGGCAGGTCAATCTGCTTTAGATGGACTGAGGAGTTAACACTGGACCTTTTTTTGTTGAGGTTTGTCACAAATTTCATTTATGCCTAATTATTTTTCCTTAATAGTCCTAAATGATTATGACAGTCATCTTTGTGTGGAAAACTTATTCAAAGCTGTTATTATTATTATTATTATTTATTTGCCTATAGACATTATATGAAATGGTATGATGACATTATAACGGTGTACTAGCTTACACAAATATCCAAATAATTTATCTTATTTTAATAATAATAATATTTAGCACCGCGTCTTACTACCCGTTCGGGTTATACGCTTAAGTACTAATTACGCTAATGATTTAGGAATTGGGAGGGTTGAATTTAGAGGAAGTGAACCCGCATTTGCGTGGAAAGAGAGTGGAAAACCATTTAGGAAAAACCACTCCCAGTTCACCCGAACGAGATTCGAACCTCGATCTCCCCGTCCTTGGCGGTCGAGCTTAACACGACTGGCGCGTTAGCCAACTACGCCACCGAGGCGATAATTTATCTTATTGAGGCATTATTTTGTAAAAGTAATTTAGTATATAATTAGAAGAATAGTATTTGTTCAGTGAAACGTTAGTTTCGCCAGATATTATGCATGTGGTTGTATATATATATGTTTGTTTAATTTTGTTGAATATATAATTTAAAATAACTCACTGCTTAAATATACAATAGATTTTTAATGTTATTTTCATGTTAGTAGCTTGAGAAGAAAAAGTCTTGATATGTTCAAATAATGTCATCGCTTTGTTGAAAGTAATCATGTTTTTCACTACCTCTTATTTTGTTTAGGTGGATAATGACCTAATATCATCTACCTCTACTTTGATTGTCAAAGATTAACCTTTTATGTCATGCATGGAACATAGAACAGCCAACTTCTCCATATCTGCAAAAAAGAATCAAGAAATACTGTGACATCAGCTGCAAACAATCTCAACAAGTTTACGCATGAACAAATTAATCCTAGCATTTCATTTACTTAATTAAAAATGGTTATTAAAAGTTACAACTTTCAATTTTTACAGAAAATTTAAAGAATATAATTTGTATTAAAGGAAGCTAAAAAATATTTGCTTAGTAAAATATTAAAATAAAGTAACTGACCAATTAAAAAAAAAGTGCAAGTAGGTAACAGAGCTAACTTAACTGGAAAACTGGGAGAAAACAGCATAAAATTGCAAAATAGTAAAAAAAAGTGTAAGTTTATGAATTTGGTACATTTAAGTACAATCTTTGAATAGTATATTTCATATTGATCCAATAATATGCCTCAATTTACCTTTCAACCCAAAGCATGGCCTTTATAAAACCATATGATGGCTAGAGATGTAAGAAGAAAATTTTAAACTTTCTTCCTAAAGGAACATCAAATATTTAAACAAAACAAATGAATTTGAGACAACCCAAGTTTTGAAGTATGTAGGCCTACCTCACTTTAATAATTTATCCCAAGTCTTTAAACATCAGAAACAACAGATGAGTTACACTAAAGCAATAACATTGATTCCAGCTATCTTCTCACACTTGTAGATTGACTAGAGCACTTGAATGTTTTATTGATGTTTGGTCTGCTTTAGACCATATATATCAATGCTTAAATATTATAGTAGAAACCTTAGCAAATATATCCTATTTCCCTGTGATTCAACTATCTTAAAATTTTTGTTTCTAATTTTCATTATTCGCTTAAATTTATTTTCAGTATATCCTAATTAAGATCACTAAACAAATTTTTTTATGTTGGCTTAAGTATTTGATAACTTTTGCCCCTCATAATCTCACCCCACTTCCTACCATCCCAATCGTTCTCTAACACACTTTACTGGCCTATAATTAGAAATGGGACGCTCAAATTCTTGATTCTAAGAATTACCTGATTCCTATGTTTTTTGAGATTCATAAAAATATCAAAAACGTATCTTTAATACAATTATAAAGACCTTTACTTTATATAAATATTTTAAGCAATAGTTAGTAAAAGGAATCATATAGACATGTGTAGTTTGGAGAGTAACAAAACCATAAAAAAGGGACAAAATTGTATTAATATAAATAATTTACTATAAAAAAGGGCTCTCTTTATTGTTTATGACATAATTATTAATAGACATGACAAATAAATTAACAGTTTTATATGACCTTAAACAACTTTTTCATAAAATTTTTAATAGTTTCACTTTAAATAAAATTGCACACTTTTAAGGATTCAGGGCTTAGAAGTATGAATCGAGATTCGAAATAAAATTTAAGATTCAGATTTGAAAAATACAGGATTAGACTGATGTCTAATTATAATAGAATCTATTTATAGTCTTCCCCAACCCATTCCTTACTAGGCTTCAAGCTGAAATTGCAAAACATTTTTAGGAAAATGTTTATCTCTAATTGTGGCTTGTAATAGTGCCCTTATAAAATATGTTAATAAATGATGTACCTTTGTGAATAAATGTAGTTAAATCAAAATAGTTTCTTATTGATGCAACAAGTAGTTTTATTTACCTTTAAGCTTTGACAAGGTTATTTAAAAATTGATAAACTTAGACACTTTAATCTATAGTGTTATGGATACAATAAGTGAAAATGACCACCGAAAGGAAATCGTTATACCTTCAAAAGCTTCTTTTTTTTTTCAAATGTGTTTTAAAGATGTCTTGCTGTCATCAATTGGCCACAAATGTTATTCTATTTGAAGAAGAATTTAGTTAATGTATTGTTTAATTAATTTAGAATATTTAACTAATCATAACCAATCATAGAGACATGCAAAAGGTGAGTTTATTTTTAGGGGAAAAGTGGTGCTATTTTTCTCAATAAGCGATGATATTGTATGCTGAAAGCCATGTTATTATATGCTGAAAGCCATGTTATTTTTTAAGGAAATACGAGTTGAATTAATTAAAAAACTAGGACAAAACTGTCTACATTTTACGTTCATATTGTGTAATTAACTATTTATTAAGATATTCAGAGAAAAATCATATCTAAATACACACAAAAGATATAACGCTCAGAAATGTCATATTTGATATCTCAATATCATTAACTTCTAGTTTACAAATAGCAATATCGAAATAATAAATTATTAATTTATGTTTAGACCAAACAATAACACCGATACATGTCATCATAGAAGACTAAACTACTCTCATATAAGGAAGGAGAAGGGAATAAATATAAAGATGGTATAATTTTGCCAAACATGACCGCCTGTATAAAATAATATTAATGTCCTAGTTTGGACCTAGCACAAAATCTTTTAAATGATGAAAACGAATTTATATATCAAAATTGAAATTTAAGTATCGTAATGTGTAAAAGTAGAAATCTTGATTTTTGATATTAACCTCACAAAAAAAAGCCTAAATCCATCAAAATACTCATATATCATGTGATCCATTTTATACCTTTAAAATCAGTAAAAACGGATACTATCCGTATATAAGGCAGACCTGGCATAGCACTATCACCAGTGTTACCATGTTGAAAGTTAAATTGCATGACGTGGTATTGGCCTAATTACAAAGAAATTGTGTTTATTTAGAAAAAAAAAACTTAAATTCATGTTATTCGCATGAAAACATTAGAATTCACATAAACATTTGCGTTATCGTAAATGCATATTTTGCATGTCCCTACCAATCATGTAGGAAATTAGTCTTCTCTTGGCCAAAGATTGAGATATAGCTCTGAAGTGAATTTTAAAATGCGATCAATAAAATATACAAAAACTAGTTGCAGCAGGGAAGTGAGAAAAAATTATAGTATACTTGTTACCTTTTAAAGTGATCTCATACTCAGTATGAATACCCTACAATTTTTCTTTTCAATGTGATCAATTTTTTGGTTACAACCTAATCTAGGGAAATAGTTATAGATTGATAGAACAAAAAGAAAAATAACTAAGCACGTTTAATTTGAATGCATGTCTCATTATTACAGTAGAACTCCGGTTATCTGGACTCCAATCATCAAATCGATTTGGAGGAAAATACAAAAATAAATAAGTCGTTAGAAGAATGGTGAGAATGCGGGTCATTGATCTTCATATGCCCTAGTTGCTTAGAGCATGTGATCACCAGCTGGGGGACGAGACACGACTCTAACCCCCACCATGCATCCCTCCCTTCCACCCTCACTCCTCGGCCGCTGTCAGTTTGCGTTATTGTATTGCACTGTGTTTATGCATCATACTTTTTCATACTCTTTGTGTGATTTTACTTGGGTTCAAAATAGGTCCAAAACGTAAACGTGTTGTTCTTTTATTGAGTGATAAAGTTGAAATTATAAATCAATTGAATAAAGTTGTGTCTGGTAAACAACTGGCTGAGCGATTAGGTGTAGGGACTTCTAAGATTTCGGACATTAACACTAACAGTGTGAAGATTTTAAACTTTGTGAGCGCATTAGAAAGTGAAGACGGGAGCTCTTCAAGGAAAGTGATGAAAAAGGCTAAAAACGACGAACTTGAGAACGCTGTTTACAAGTGGTTCCTGCAACAATGTTCGATTGGACAACCAATCTCAGGGCTGATTTTATGTGAAAAAGCGATGTTGTTCTGTGAAAAACTTGGTGATTTGACTGACTTTAAGGCTGTCGTACTTCGGGTCCTGCGTCACATGCTAGCCTTATGAAATAGTCCGACTCTGGTTTAATTTGGTACGTCCTATGCTACACTATGAACCATGGCCTTTTGTTGTGGAAATATAGCTTACGTCTCGTATCCTAGCACTTTGTATCAGAGACCGAATGTTATGTTACTTTATTAGTGGTAGTCTTTGTGGCGTTGGTTGCAGCGTGTCTTTCTTCCCATTTTTATCATTATTATACTTAAGGTTGAATTTGTAATTTATATGAGAAATGATTCTGGTCGGAAATAAGTTTACTAGTGATTTATTCAATAATTTTAGACTTGCTACGTTGTTAAAAAAATGATCATGATTACTCTGCCAAATGTCGCACTTTAGTAAAGATATATTATTCAAAACACCCGCACCTACTTGGTTTATGTATATATTTTATATTCAAACATTGGATTACATTGAATAATTTCGAAACTCAATCTTCATGTTCTTTTATGAATGTGTTGCGCACTTAACACTCGCACATCCAAAAACACGTCCTATCAGACAAAAGGCTTGTATCAGAGAGCGCCCCAAAGCGGATACAAATCCCAGTACCTCAGTCCAATAGAACATTGGAATAAGGCTCTAGGAGATTCCAGAACCGAAAGCTGCATATAAAACACTCCCACGTATCAACCAACTCTAACCGACTGCGTCAACACACTGAAGTTAGTTACAAGGGCTAATGCCTCCTAACTTCGGGGTGTTAACTTAACAACAGAAAACAACTAGTACCTTCTTAGCTAGAATCTGGTGACTACTGTAAATGAATAACATAGAATAAGATGTATTTTAAGCATGGAATGATACAATATAAAATTCAAATAAAAGCAACATATGTTTAATATATAAAATTTAGAGGAGAATATTGTTAATGCTTTCAAATATTCTTTTGGGTAAAATCAAGGTCGTTACAAGGCAAGCCTTGGTTGGCCACGAAACCTTAAATCTCGGCATGGCATTCGCGAGCTAGAAGTTGCCGGTGAAAAACTTTCTGCTGATATAGAAGCTGCAAATAAATTTCTGGAAATTTTTAAAACTGAAACTAAAGACCTGATCCTGACCTTATTTACAACGTTGACGAAACCAGTCTTAGCTGGAAAGCAATGTCAAGAAAAACGTTAGCTTTTAAAAGAGAAAAACTGCTCCAGGACCTAATGTAAACAAAAATTCTGTCACAGTGCTTGTTTGTGCCAACTCTACTGGTAATAAGCGACTATTTTTGCTATTGATTGGAAAATCGAAGAAACTAAGATGCTTTAAAAATGTACAGAATTTTCCAGTGACATACATGCACAAAAAAAGTGCATGAATGACGGCTGAAATTTGTTTGGAATGGTGGGACAAAACTTTTGTACCTGAAGTAAAAAAAATTAAAGCAGAAACAGGAAAATTGGGAAAGACGTTAATCTTAACTGACAATGCACCATCTCATCCATCAATTGAGCTTCACGAGAGAGAAAACAGAGTCTTTTAAATTCATGCTCATGCCACCAAATGTCACAAGTCTGCTGCAACCCATGGACCAGGGTGTGATTGAGTGTACCAAACGACACTACTGAAGGCAACTTCTCGAAAAGCTACTCTTGGCCAAGGAAGGTGAAGAAAGTGTTTTGGGTTCGTAGTCTGCTGTTACATGATTGCAGAAGTTTGGAATCAGGATAAAAACTTCTAAAATGAGATTGGAACAGAATAAAAGGCACATCAACAAAATATCAACTTGAATTGGAAAAACAAAAAGAAAAGGCTAATGAACTGGAACAGGAAGTGAGGGTGAATGATAATTGTGAACATTGCAAAGGGAATCTATGGATGCTCTGAATGCGGTGTTGATGATGTGGAGGAGTGGCTTCTGTGTGACTTAAATGATCAAGGATTCCAGATAATGACATAAGATGAGATCTTAGAGAGCGTTGTGGATGAACAACAAGGAGATGAAGAGGACGATGATGAAACTGGTGAAGGGAGTAAAGATGAAACAGTTCCTACGCACAGAGAAGCTTTTACGTGTTTTGAAAACGCCTTAACGTGGATGGAACGGCAACCCGAATGCGGAGGTGTATAACTGCTTGCTGTCAAGCGCCTGTGGGATCTTGTGGCATGGAAACAAGTGACTTCTTCAAAGCAACATACGTTATTTGAGATGTTTCAAGTAAAATAGAGTATAGGTATATATGTACTACATTGTACAGCATTACTAAAATAAATTTGTATACAATTAATAATGTATTTTAATTTTTTGTTTTTACTGTATGTACATACTTTAACACAATTTTAATAGTACATCACCTATGTTTGCTTAGTTAGTTTTTATCAATAAAAATTGGGTTTTTACTTTGTCAGACATCGTTTTTCCTTAATTATTCCTGAGCTACATCCAACTATCCAGATCGGCCTGATCCCCAATTAGTCTAGATAATTGGAGTTCTATTGTATTATCATAATTTTTTTTACTGACCACCTGTGTACATTGAATAGCATAAGACGAGGTTAACCAAGCTGGGCCATTTGTAAAATATCACCTCTTTATTTTTATCCCGCCCTTCCTCACCTTCTTCAATCCTATGGGGTAAAATATACAACCACCATTATTAACACTAATTTTTTTTTCTCTACATTTTAATCTCTCTCAAAAAATGGGAGTTCCTTTCATAAAACACTGGGAATTTTTTAGTTAGAATACGGTGTCAACCCTGAGTTTATATTTTGACAATCCGTATAATCATTTTAATGCACTATAGCAAGTAACCTAGTTTTCTCGTGTGATAGTTTGACTATAAAGATTACAATCATTTAAAATGAGTACTATAAAAAACTATCATCAACCAATCAGGGACCAGTATAGTGTTGATTTTCTATTTATTAAGATGTATATTTGCTTATTGTACGTATTGCCGTAGCGATATTAACATAGCATATGGCGGGAGAACGGAAGTAATGGTTTCTGCTAAAAGTGTGAAACACGTGACAAATTTGAAATGCCAGGACGAAACCAAAACATTATCAACTTTTTTTTTGTCAAATCTGAAAATGCCAACTTAGATGTAATAAGAGCAGAGTGCCTAATCATGTCATTCTTGGTAGAGCATAATATACCCTTAACTGCTGCAGATCACGCAGATGCATTGCTAAGAAAAATATTTCCTAACCCTGAGGTTGCAAATAAATATGGCTGCACAAGAATTAAAACGACAGCTATTTTAAGCAAAATGGCCTCTTGACACAACATCAGGTGTAGTCCACTTTTTACAAATGGACCATTTGCTGTTGCAACTGATGGTAGTAATGACACAAATGTGAAGCTGTATTGTTTTTTAGTAACATTTTACGATGAAAAGCAACAGAAAATGGTAAACGCTCTTCTTTCCATCCCCACATTGGAAGGTGATTTTACTGGGTGGAATACAGGTAATTTAAAGCTTTCACAATTTGAACTCAAGAAAGTACTAGTTGAGTATCGTATAACACAATGTTCTTATAATGAAGCGGTTATGATAGGCTACAAGAATGGTGTTGCAGCTGTATTAAAAGAAAAACAAAATTAGGTCATTGTGATTGGTTGCATTTGCCATTTAATAAACCTAGCTGTGGAAAAAGCTGTCGGTGGTTTGCCTATCAAAATAGATGAAAAATAAAATACTTGTGGACATATTTTATTACATAGAGAAAAGTGCTAAGAGGAAATAAAGGTATCATAGATTCCAAGAGCTTAATAATAAGGAAGCAAAGAATATTTTGAAATATGGATGTTCAAGATGGCTTTCTCTTGGGCGTAGTTTATCAAGATTAGTCGAACAGTGGTAATCATTGGTTAGTTTTTTTCAAGGAAAAAGTTTTAAGTCAGAAATATTAATCTTCTGGTAGTTCATACAGAATTCCTAAGGTAGGCCCCCTACAACAAAAATCGTCCAATCCAAACGATGACAAAGTTGGCCTAAATGTCAAAAATATGAACAAAAGCAAGAGGAATTCCAATTGCATCAATGTCCCTAGTTCCAGCAATAGGCAAATTGTTTTTACAGGTTCTCATGACAAACCCATTCTGAAGAATCAAACTCCTATTATGAATTGTGAAAAACGCTGTTCATGTTTCTGTCTTCTGAACTCAACAAGTCATTTTGTGCATGAATTATTCTTAGTGTCATACCATCATTTACAAGATAAATGTAATTCTGAAGTCAGCATCTCCACACATCCATATTCTAAGACAACTGTTGCTAGATTTTTTAAGAGGCCTGTTTTCAAATTTTGTGAATCTAAGAGTAATTAAAAGCAGCTTAGTACTTGAACTTGATTATCAGTCCATTCAGAATCGAAAAGAAGACACTGATTTAGTTGTGAGAAACCAGACTCCAAACATTGTGAAAACACTGGAAGACTAAGAAAAAACAATTTTCTTTTCTTCTGTTCGGAAGTACTTTGTCTTAGCTTGTGACTACATTGTTAATAAGTTTCCTTTATAAATGAGGTACTGAAACATGCAGAAGTGCTAGACTCAGTGATATTGAAAATGCAAGCTTTTATACGTTACTTTGTGGAATTATTTCCTATTATATTATTCTTACCGTAAAGGAAGGTGAAACAAGAGATGCATCTATGAACGAAGGGCAAAAGCAGTTCACAACTCTTCAAGTCAATGACATTAAAGCTATTAGTGCAACAGAAGCTCGTGATGATGTAAAATAGGCTCAATTAGCCAGTATTCGTGGACTAGATGGAATAGCAAAGTATGATAGGATATCAAGAATAATGCTGTCTATCCTTATCATTCCACACAGTAACGCTGAGTGTGAACGTGTTTTCAGCCTGATATAAAAGAACAGAACACATTTCAGGTCATCTATGTCGAATTAAACTTTAGAAGCAATTTCTATCCTGTATTGCAGACAATCTGGTGTGTGCTATGAACAAAATTATAGTGCAGATTTTTTAAAGAAAGTGAATAAGGCTACAGCTGCTTCTTTAAAATCGCAGTGCTCCACTTCACATTAAAAGGTAATGATGTATTATCTATTTTTCACTAGATAAATAAGTATTCATGTTGATTTATGTTTGCCATTGCCATTTTAGAATCATTTACAATCGTTGTAACGTTCTGCACACTATTTTTACATATGTATTTTATATTTTCTCTTCCTAAAAAGTTTTCCTAATTCTGATTTCCAAAAGTTGGCAGGTATGCAGCTGAGGTTAAAATTGAAGGGCTCATCTGTTGACATGCTAGCGAGAACTTGGACTATTTGAATGTGGTTTGTGAGAAGACTGTGATAAAGAGAATGAACTGTTAGAGGAAATGAATGGAAAAAGAATTGATATTTTGTGTGTATGTGAAACTAAGTGAAAATGGAAAACTTTTTTGATGAGTGATGGTAGCCTGGCACCGTGGTCAGGTGGGGATAAATGACTAAGAGGAAGTCGGGTAGTAGGCTTAATCCTAAGCCCAACAACAAAGCTGTTGGTGGGAAGGAATGACTTGGTGTCACCTAGACTTCTATAGGCATGTAGGAAAATAGGCATTAATAGAATTATGTTATTAGCTGGTTATGCTCAGGTGGAGGGTGAAGAGGAGAATGTGAGAGTGGAGTCTTGGAATGAGATCATTAATTATTGTTGTATTTGGCTTTTTACTAAAAATAAAACTAGTTTTGCACTTTCATTAAATTACTCAACCTAGACTTATTTGACGTAAAAGTTTTCACATAATATCAAGTTATATTGGATGTAACATATAACTCATACCAATATTAAAGTAGTTTTAGTAACTTGATTGCTGACTATCCCTCTTTCTACTGTGATCTTACTACAACTTACTGGGCTACACCTTATGAAGTAAAGGGCTACATGCTACCTATGCAAATATAAGTAAAGATAATATAAAATCTCATAATTAGATATAATTATATTCTTAAAATAAGTCGACACCTGCTGGGCATTCTTTTGTTTCTCCATTTTTATCCAATCTATGAAATAAAATATAATTATGCAAGTTGCTAGAAAAAATATGATTAGTAAAATGATCTAAAGATGTATGTCTTACCAAATATTATCACTGTAAAAATTGATATTTTTTTTAGCAATGTCTGCTTATCAGAAGTTCTTCAGCTTGAAACAAGATTACTGGAAAGATGCAAACTTCCTATATGGGCAAGGGTTGGTGTATTTCCACTACAATGCCTTTCAGTGGTGAGTTATTTCCAACAAATACTTAGCTTGTATAATTCAACATTATATTGAAATTAAAATTTTGTATGGTTGACTGCTATACACATATATGTATTAAAACATATCTTTATAAATTACAGCTTGACATATATCCTGGACTTTAGGCCTACTGTGCCAATATTTAAGCACAAGTTATCCAGGCTTATCCTGTAACCAGGGTCATACATTACTTATATTTAAATTTGGATTCTGTAATTGACATGTGAGATTGTCAACTACTTAATTAATAGCTATCTAAACATCATCTTGAGTACTTATGGTCAACTTTTATGCTGCCTGGTGTACAGGTTTTAATTGCACATAACTGTGTTTATACACACTATTTAAATTAACATTTAGTATGGATGGCAACTGTTCGCAAAATTAATTAAAATTAATTGTTTAAAAATTGACACCCTGATATCTCTGTGTTAGAGCATTGCTGCACTCAGCCAAAGATCCCGGTTTTGAATCCCATGTCTAAGTGTCATTTTCCAACATATACAGCGTCGTGTACCTTAACATGTAGGACACACTTCAGGGGTGAACTCGGAATACAAGAATGGTGCATATAATTCATATAAACACCATTTTTGCCTTCCATCAATGTGTAGTTACTTACCTCTAAAGGAAATGTTCAAAACAACCACCTTGCATGCGAATACAAGCCTTTCATCATCATATCATAGAGTTTGTTGTCCGTTCAAAAATTCTAGCTATTTCTTGGATTCTCTGACAGCGTTGTTCAGTGTGTTAGTGGAGTATTTCAACACTGTTAATGGGTATTGTGTAAACAATCGCTTTCAGATAGTCCCAGAAATATAAATTCATTGAATTCAAAGTCAGGAGTGAGCAGGCCAGGCAGGTCCTGGATGACCTATCCATTTGTTAGGAAATTGCTTATTCAAGAAATGTCTAGCTATTCGGGTATAATATGGCAGAGCAAAGTCATGCATAAACAACATGTGACATATATCAATTGAGACTCCTCCCAACAGCCTATTCAATTGAGTATTCAAGAAATTGACAAGATTTTTCTCTCATTTCCGCATAAAGAAAAACATATCCGATTAAATTGTTGCCAAGTATTCCTGCCCATACATTTACACAAAATTGTGGTTGGTGCCTTAATTAAAAAATAGCACGTGAATTTTCTTCAGCCTAACAATGAGTGTTATGAAAATTGACTACCCCATCTCTGGTGAATCCAGCTTAATCAATGAACAGTGGGTATAAAATGACAATCACAGACAGACATCTGCAGGAAAAAAGTACAAAAAATTACTCTTTGAGGAAAGTCATCCTCTTTAAATCCCCGTACTTGCTGAACATGGTATGGATAAAGCTGAGTCTATCACAAAACTTTCCACAAATTCATGTGTCCAGCATTCTCTACTTCTGCCTTTCATCAGGATTTCTGGCCATCATTATCTTCATTGTGGTTAAGGATCCACTCTTTGAGATTGAGTGTTTTAGTGGTGATTGGTTTACTGCCACGTGACACTGTTTTTTTAAGTGAACCTTTTGCCTTTAAACATTCATGTAGTCTTTGAAATGTTTTCTTATTTGTGGATGTCTATTAGAAAAACAGTCTGTGTACAGACCTCTTGCTTCAGCTGAATTACATTTGGCAAGTCCATACATCAAACACATATCAGCCATTTCTAAATTTTAATAAGTAGCCATTATCACTTCCAACAAACAGTAAAGCAACAAGCTCTTAGGGGTCGTCCATAAACCACGTAACACTTTGAGGGGATGGAGGCCTGAGCTCTATTGTCTACATGCTGTTACATGGGGTAGGGTGGCGTACATCAAAGTGTTAGGTAACACAGATCTTATACACAAATTCTAATGCTCAAAAATAATATTATTGTCCATTTTTTCACCTTTGATAAACATACTTTGATAACTTCCGAAAATTTGTGGCTTTGAAAATGCCAGTTTAGCACTTACTTTTTGTTTATTAATTTTCGAATGCGCTTAGGTGGCACTGTCTGCCCAAGACCACGAACACCAAGCACACTCGAAAACACATATTTTCATGTGCATGACAGTGGCATCTTAATACTCAGGACACTTGTTTAGATTTGTCCAATTTACTGACTTGGAAAGAAGAAAAGTACAGAGTTTATTTCAAGGCAAGTTTGAGGAGCTCATCAATATTGTTATTTCTTCATACCAGCAGCCTGTTATGAAAAATAAAGCTTCAAATATCATTAATTACTTTCAAAAGGTAGGTGTATTTAAGCCTATACCTTTTCCCTTCTGATATATCTAGTGTGTATGTATATCAATGCAACTATTATACACACACTATGGTGGCCACATTGTTTAAATTGTCATTCTCTCAGTTGACGGGATGGCTGATGTTGTGGAGTTGAGGTTCGAATACCAGTCAGGTGTACTGAAGGTTGCTTTTCCTAAATGGTTTCCTGCTCTCCCTCCATGCAAATGCTGGTAGATTTTCTTTAAAATTCCATTTTTTTAGTATACACTTTGTAGGGCTGTATAGTCAAATTGTATTTATTCTAATTATTTTTATTATATTTATTTAATGGAGTAGAAATGATGAAGGTAGAATTTTATAGTTAATCTACCCTCATTAACGTGTAGAGAGAGGATAAAACCATTTAGAAAAAGCCAGTCTTGAGTATACCCGACAGGTATTTGAACCACGATCTTCGCTTCATTGGCCATCTAGTCTTTTTTGAGAGTGAAGCCAGGATCTACGTTTGATGTTGGAACGAAACATGAGTCTAGGTATAGGTTAATCAAAGTAAAATTTTAGATTAATCCAAAATATAATTTAGAAAAGTTATATGCCTAAAATTGTTTAAATAGCTTTCTATATGATGATAATGACTATCAAAATAAATGGTACGGAACTCCGCACGTACTTTCTTGCTCTATTGTTAAAAATGTAGATAGTTACTCAAAACTCGTAGTATATATCAAACGAAATAATATACATGATCAAAACCAATCATAACTTGCACTATATTTATGTAAAACATTTTTTGAGTCGGGGTTTTAAATTTTATAATTTTATTTTTAAAGAATTAATGTCCTCATTTATATTTTTGGACCGATAAAAAGATCAATATTGGGTCCACAAGGGTCAACACTTTGTATTAAAATTTTGACATTTTATTAGGTGTTGCACATCTTCATGTCATCACATTGCTATTAAATTCCTTATTTATAAATTTTGACCAATAAAAAATCTAAATATTGACTATTGAGTATAAAATGGAAACGGATCATTGTTGTACAAACATTTCTTCTAAGGTTGTTTAAGGAAAAATAACAAACTTTTTGAGAGACTTACTTATATTTAATTACTCTATGGCATTGGAGAATTATTGCGTTAAAACTTAAGTAGTATCTCTTTACAACTAAAGCTCACAAAATTATTGTATTCATATATTTCCCAATATCTCAGAAACTGTTGGTTTTATAAAAATATATTTCATGTAAAAGTTTTTTTATTTTTAATAGTACTACAATTTTGCAATGATAAGCTATTTAGTATTTCAAATAGTTGCGGAGATACAGAAATTTCAGCTTATGTAAAGTACCCTAAATGTCATTTTCATGGGAAAATAAAAATAGCCAGTTTATTAATAATCTTAATCAACGCCTAGATACGAATTTTAATCAAAATCGTTAGAACCAATTTTGAGAAAATCGATTTTTTCTCTTTTCGCCCTTTATTAAAACCACTCTTAATTTTAAGTTTAAACAGACACACACAAAGACGGCATTGCAAAGACCAATTTTTAGGTTTTGGGGGGGTCATGAGACATCGACATCCATCAACATTTCAGGTTAGATTTTTTTACGGTCGCAATACTTTCTTTACCTTTTGTGTTCAAAAAGTTAAAAAATATCGCATATAGCTTGAAAGTTATTGGTTTTATAAAAATATGTTTCTTATAAAATATTTGTATTATAAATAGATCTATATATTTGCAATGATCAATAATTTTATATCTCAAATAGTTTCGGAGATATGATAAAAAATGATAATTTAGGAGTCCTTAAAGTCATTTTGCCGAAATATTGAGGGCAGCCATTTTGTTTGGAATATTTATAAGTGTTTATAAATTAAATATAATCAAAATTGTTATAGCCGATTTTGAGAAAATGGACTTTTTCTCTTTTTGCCCTTCAGTAAACTACCCTTAATTTTAGGGTTAGATATCCAATTCCAAAAACCCTCGGGGCAA